>JAUZNJ010032179.1:0-13814 GCA_034780135.1 Jordanella pulchra | reverse complement strand
CTAGCTACCTAGCTGGCTAGAACAGGAAATGAATACATTTCTGTGTTTAAAAGTATTGTTTTCAAATAGGTTTTATGTAATAGGTTTTATAAACTGGGCATTTATTGTTGAAATCAACAGAAATATACACTTTAAATCATTTTCTGTTTAATGAATCAATGTAAAAATGTCACACTTCTGAGTAAAATTCCTAAAATAACATGTGCTAAATGAAAGGAATCTGCTTTTAGAAGATGCACCAGTACATTGCCTACCTGCTTAGTGCATTTTAGAGCTGGCTCTGGGTTTGAGCCTAAATTAGAAGTGTTTGGTAATCAGACTCAACTTTGAGGTCCTGAAAGAAAAACGAGTCAAACTTCATTTTCATTAGCATTTAGTTATAAACTTAGGGATGTATTAGTTCAGTTTCAAATGTAACAGATTAGTGCCAGTACTCCTGTGTGGATGTTTTGCAGACTTTTGATCTTATCTTATTCTAATTTCAGCTTTAAAATCTTTTCAGGTTCATAGATTTGTCATGGAGCGTTAAATAACATCCTGGATATTACATTTTCTAGAAATTTCTTTTAGTCTTTCCTGCTGGCTGATATAAAACTAGTGTTCTGTGAGGTTCTCCCGGCTGATTATGATTTGGTTATATTTTCAAATCTAATCAGTTTATAAGCTGCAGCTTTAAGTTACCTGTTGATTGTTCGGTATTTGTTGTCAGGCTAGAACAATAATTAATAACCATGCTACTATAGAAAAAGATTACTAGACTTGATAAAAAACATGTTTAAACTCTTAGTTTAGACAATCTAATTAGTTTGGTTTTCCTGTTGGATTTTAGTTTCTTGTTGCATTTTTTTTTTAAATTTGTGTAATTGTAGTTTTCTTCTTTTTGTAGTTTTGTCTCAATAAGCTCAATTCTTAGAGATTTTCTGTGTGTATTTCCAACATAAGGGGGTAATATATCTTACCAACACGTATTTTGTTTGCAGTCAAACAGCTTTTTATGTCACACTGTACAGTTACATTCTAAACTCAATGTAATGTACAGTAGTAGGTGTCATCCTGGCATGATCAGAACAAAGCCCGGCTCCAGCCTGCTGCTGTAGTCTCTGTTTTCTATTGCCGTGCTGTCCTGTGTTTACCCACCAGCTCTATCATCATGGTGTGAGCACGATAACAGACAGTCAGTCAACATTAGCTAATGTTAGCTTGTTTCAACACGGGCCATAAAGCGGCTGTTTACACACAGCAGCCCCCCCCCCTTCTTTTACTATTTTTTTAATCACACCTTTTGCTTCACTCACTAATTCATCCCCTTCTCCTGTCACTTTCAGTTTGTTTTACACAAAACTGGTTTCTCACAAGGTAAACATGGACTTTGTCTGCACTCTTGTAAAATCTCTCTGGCTATAATTTTCTTTTCTCTACCTTCAGCTACCTGAGTAACTTGGAACGAATCTCGGCCAGAGACTACATCCCTACAGAGCAGGACGTGCTGCGTGTTCGGTTTCCCACCACGGGCATCCACGACTACTCATTCACCATCAAGAACATCACGCTAAGGTGGCTGAGCCTCACATTACTGCCCTCTCACAGGGACTAATCCAATACCAACACTATTCACGGAACTGTGAATAAAATACTGTTGAGGCTTTGTCTGATCAAGTTTGCGTGGACACAGCAGGATCACATTTCTAATTGCATCTCTGCCTTTGCTGAGAGGAAAGGTGTCCATTTTGTGTTTGATTTTGATCCAAATCCCACATATGAGGATCTATGCATCAGAGATTTAAACAAATATGTAGCTGCTTTAATAAAGAGTAAGTATCCTGACTGGCCATATATGTTTAATAGCTTATATATTTTTTGCTTTGATCTTACTTCCTCCTCTTTTTTTTAATTTAACTTTTGGGAAAACTTGAGGAGGTGCTTGCTTCTCTTCTGACACACCACAAGTTGTCAGCGTGAAGAGCATCCTAAGTTTACCAACATGTGTTTTTATTTTGTCAGAGCTATTATAGGCCATCATGACTCTTTTTTTTTAATAACCAATAGTAGCTGCTGTAACCCCATTCATTTATTGAATATTTACATCCATATTAGCTGAACCTTATAAACTAGTGCTGTTGTTTAATAGTAAAAATCTGGGTGTCATTTTTTTATGGTTATGAGTAATCCTTCAGTTTAAAAAAATGCTACTAAACAAAATATAAAATGCATCAGTGGAAAGCATGTAACCATAACTACCCACCGGCTGAAAGTGTTTCACAGCTTTCAGACTGTGGGTTACCTTTCTCTAATCAATACTAGGTTCCATCGATAAAAACGGATTCTTTAACTCTGTTATGGTTATGGACAGCCTTCCTCCCCTAATACTGTCCTTTTCTGCCTTAAAAAAGGCATAGAATACACCTGATTTCGTTCTTGGTTTAAACCTTTCCCTGTCCTTAAATCTTCCTTCCTTCCTTCCTTCCTTCCTTCCTTCCTTCCTTCCTTCCTTCCTTCCTTCCTTCCGTCCTGCCGTCCTTCCTTCCTTCCGTCCTTCCTTCCGTCCGTCCCAGTTTGAGATACAGACAGGGTTTCATCCTTCTTCCCTCCCTTAGGATTGTTGATGTCGGCGGTCAGAAATCAGAGCGTCGGAAGTGGATTCACTGCTTTGAAAATGTCACCTCCCTCATCTTCCTGGCCTCCCTCAGCGAGTACGACCAGGTCCTTGAGGAGAGAGAGAGCATTGTAAGAACCCTTTTTTTAACTTTAGTTCGTGTTAATTTTCTGGTATTTTATTCCTCTGATTAATTATGGACACTTGGTGTTTTGACGTCAGATGCCTTTGAGCTTTAAAACAAATGTTCCAGCTGTTTATGTTCATTTAAAAATCCCTTGAACTGCAGTTCAATGGATTTTAGACAATGCATATTGTTAGAACAGGTTTGAAAGTCTGGAACTTTCTAAGCTGACTGAGATCCCGAACTTTGGAAATTATACGACAAATGAAATAAAATCAGATTTCCTGGACTTTTCAAATGCATTTAAATTACAAATACAATCTATATTTAGTTATTTATCATTTACATTAGATTTTGTAATTATGTAATACTTTTATTTATGGCAAAAATGCCTTGAAAGTACTTTGAAATTTGCACTTGTAACTTAAAAAAAACTCCTTAAAAGTAATGAACAAAGATCCCTGCAGCATTTTTTAAATTAACGAAATTATAAAAAAAAAAATCTTAACATCATCTTCAAAAAAAACCTTATGATCAAGTATTTAAAAGAGTGGAGCAGCTATGCTCTGTAATAAACAGACCTTATCTACTGTAGTTGACCTTTAATAACTTATGCTTCCTGAACTTTTAGACTCATCAGTGCATCTATATAAAGAAGCTGTTGAAGACATGGACTGCAGTGTTTCCCCCTTAAATAAAACAGATACTAATCTTCAATAGTCTGTAATTTACAGACCTATGTCAGCTGGGGAACCAACTCTAATTCTAAGATGTTCAAGAGCTGCTGACCCTTTTAAATCAAGACAGAAGGTGTTATTGATTCTTGAATTTTTCATACATTATTACAATTTTTTTTTAGCTGCTGCTTACGTCCCATTGTGTTATATATGTTTTTACTTTAGTTTTTTGTAATGACATTTTTTTACCAGCAGATACCACTGTTGCATAACACTTCTAATCTCCTATGCCCCTTGTTGCTCTCTTCTTCCCTTCCAGAATGTAACTAAGCTGGTTATCTCTCCCAGACACTTTTTTCGTCTCCTACAGCATTTATTAACCTCCATGTTGATCTCCATCCTCCATGCTCCAGAGAACTCATATTCTTCCACCTCTATGTGTTTAGATTTTCTTACTCCAGCTTTACCAAAAAAAAAGTAAAATATTCAGGCTCATGGTTAGAAACTTATATGATTCTTGTAATTTTTTTAATAAAAAAGAATAAATAAATAAATGTGCGTCTATAAAAGTATCTGTGATTCTGTTCCGTAGAACCGTATGGTTGAGAGTCTGGCTTTGTTCGACACCACCATCCATTCTGCCTGGTTCCAGAACACCTCTATCATCCTCTTCCTCAACAAGACAGATATTCTGGAGGACAAGATTTGGACCTCTGATCTGAACAAATACTTCCCGCTTTTCACAGGTTAGTTGTTGTTAGATGTGGTTTTGGTTTTCCAATATTGTGAAAAATACAATGCTGAGATTTAAATGATTAAGTGTTTTATTTACTTAACGGTCTTGTATGCAAGTGTGTGTTCAATAAAAGATGATTTAAGTTTGCCAGGTGTTATTTTTATCTAAATGCTTAAACAACTGCTAATGATATTAATCTTATTTTGTTTGGGTGTTTATGTGCGTGGGTGGATTTGAGCTGAAACTGACATTGATGGTGGGAAACTTTTGAACCATGGCATCTCTTTGGTGAAGCTTGCTGCAGACATTTAAACATCCAGAGCAGAAATGACACCAGTATTGAGTCAGAGTCTGGTTATCAGTCAATTTCAGAGCCATCAGCGAGCGCAGTGGCAGCTGTTTATTCTCAACACAGAGCGAGCAGGACTACTGCAGTGACATGAGGACTCCAGCCAATTTTCCTTTGACTTACAACCATCTCACCACAGTCTGGAGAAATAAAGAATTATTCACCAAAAATACTGACAAAGTATTTTCAGGCCTACTGTGACCCCTCCTTTCTTTTCTTTATTTGTTTGTCATGATTATTTTTCCTTCTAGTTTTCTTCCTTTTCTCTTTTTCTTCAAATGTTCTTCTGTTTTTTTCTTTCTGTCCTTCCTCCTGTCTTTGTGTTTTTCTGTCCTTACTTCTGACTCTAATTTTTTCTGTCTTTTCTTTCCTCTGTTCCTTTATTTCTTTCCTCATCCCCCTCTTCCTTGTTTCTTTCATCACCCCTTTCTTTCACTTTTATTCTGTCTTTCCATCCATCTGTTGATTTATTGGTTCTTTTTTCATACACACTTGCCTCTGTTCTCTCTTTCTTTTTTTTATTTCATTCTTCAATTTTCTTCCAGACTTCTTTTTGTTTTTATTTCCATAGCTTTATTCTATTGTACCTATATTGCTTCTACTCTTCCCTTTTTCTCTACATTTTCTTTTCTCCGTTGTTTTCTTTCTTTTATCATCCTTGCCTCGATCCTTACTTTTCAGTGAAGTTTCTTTCTTATTCCTACCTTCCTCCTTCTATCCCTCCTTCCCTTACTGCTTATTTTGTTCGATTTCTGCTTTCTTTAGTCTTTTCCTACTTTCCCCTCTATCCTTAATCATGTGCTTTTCTTCTTTGTTTGTTTACTTCTCTGCCCTCTCTGCATTTTGCCCTCTCCTCTTTCTTTATTTTCTTGTCCAACGTTTTGTCATCTCTTTTCTATATTTTCTGGTAATCCATTCCTTACTAACTTTGTTTCTTTTTGTCAACCCTTCCTCCCTATTTTATTTCCTTTTCTTCTTTACTTTTGTCCTGCCTTTCCTTTCCCCATTCCCTTATTCTTTCTGACCCTTTATCTCTTTTCTCTCTCCTTCTTCCCACCATCCTTGGTAATAAATGAGTGCCTTTAGGTGCTTTGATGAGCTTACCTTCAGTTCTGCTGGTGCAAAAAGGCTGTACAGTGTCTCATCACACTCCCCACAACTCTATCACCTCCACCCTCTCTCCCTCTGTTTCCCTTGGCAACTACACACAGGTACTTTGTTCCCTGTGAGCCCTGCACCACCACCTGAACACCCCCCCTTCAGGTGTACTGTATGTATTAGTTGTTTTTTGTGTGACAGTTGGGCTGGCTTAGGGTTAGGCCTAGTGACTGTAAACGAACACTTGTGTGCATCTGCAGCGCACCCACTCTGTTTTACCGGCAGCATTAGCAGCATAAAATAATGACTCATGCAGGGTCAAGCTTCTTGATGTCAATTTAACCTTAATGACAACTCTGAGCAGCTCCTACCACTGGCTGCTGTTTGCTGCTAATGCTGTTGTGTTCCTGTGTGGCCATTATTACTGCTGCTGTAACTGCATTTGAAAGCCCAGCTGTTAAGTAGCTTTGCTCCCTGATGCTGTTCTCCAACAGTGGGAAACTTACTCTGGAGAAAAACAATAAAGGAAACCAATGATATAATAAAAACATTTAATTCAGCCTCTAATTTGGTCCTTTTAGGCATTTTTTGAACCTGACTAAAAACACAACAAAACCCAATTAGAAGACTATTGTGAACGACTAAAATTTTTGTTAATCTTACCAGCAGCAGCTGCTGCTGAGAATATATGAAACTAGTTTTAATAGTTTTTCCCCTGCAGGCTCAGTAGCTACGTGTGCTCATGTTGGGGACCCTTGGGCAGTATGGGGTATTTTGTGTTCTGATTCTTTGGTTGTGTAACACCGGTGGATGGAATTTTTAATAACAATGTGCAAAGGAGATGCATCAGAGCTGCATAACATATATCACAGACTTATATCACAGTATCACTGCAATATCACAAAGAACCACTTGAACTACAACACTGTTAGCTAGTTATTGAAGCACCATGCATTCAGGCTATTAAGGCCAGTAATATACACATGTAGACAAAATTGTCGGTATGCCTTGTTTCATGAAAGAAAACTCCACAACGGTCACAGAAACAACTTGAATCTGCCAAAAGAAAAATCCATAGAATGAACAAATAAAAGTCAGACATTTCTTTTCAACCATGGGCCTTGACAAAAATGATTGTACCCTTTTGATGATGTATTTTGAGTGAAACTGCTCCAGTTGTCTCAGCTTTGAAGGGTGACTTTTCCATACAGCAGGTTTCAGCTCTGTCAAAAGATGCTCAATAGGATTTAGGTCAGGGCTCATAGAAGGCCACTGGGCGATTCTTGGGTGCTTTTAGCTGTGTGTTTTGGGTCAATATTCAGTTTCAGACCCCTGACCTACGACTGATTCAAAGCGGTTTTACACTGGGAAACACATCTCTCTCTAGAATCCCTAAATAGTTTTGAGATATTATTGTACATGGCAGATAATCAGGACACCCTGTGCCAGATGAAGCAAAGCAGCCCCAGAACATAACAGAGCCTTTTCTATGTTCTACTCTAGGGACAGTGTTTTTTTCTTGATATGCTTCATTTTTCTGTCTGGGTTGATGCACCTTCAATTTCTGTCTCATCTGTCCAAAGAACATTCTCCCAGAAGGTTTGTAGTCTGGCTCTTATTTAATTTCAAGAATCATGTCCTCCTTTCACTAAGTTCTCTTTTGCTGAAAAACTGGATCGTGCGATCTGACACTGATTTTCCTTGAGCTTGGAGTTCTTCTGTGATCGCTTTAGAAGTTTTTCTGAGCTCTTTTGTTACTGTTCATATAATCTGTCTCTTTGATTTGTCATTAATACCTCCTGCGGCCATATTTAGGGGCTACAGTCCAATGGATCTTAAATTTCTGAATAATATGTGCCACTTTAGTCACAAGAACATCAAGCTGCTTGCAGATGGTCTATTAGTCTTAACATTTACTATACTCTTAATTTTCTTCTAATCACCTGACACAACCCCTTTTTATTTAATTATTTATTTTTTATTTTTTTGCTTCCTCTGGTCCACATTGAGTGTGGTGCACACCATGCCACCAAACAGCACAATGACTTTGTAGTCCTATATATAAGACCATAAGACAAGGTTGCGGACACCTGTAATGCTAATTAGTGGACAAACCTTAACTGTGAAAGGTGGAGTGGCAATGGTTCACTACACTATGCACCATCCAGCTAGAGAAAACTCATCTTATCCCTACTCTTTTGCAGTTATTGCATTAAAATTACCTAAAACTGTGTGACGTACACTATATTGTTGCAAGTATTGGGTCGCTTCCCTTCACACACTTGAGTGGCATCAACTCTTCATCCAAATGTTTAAAATACTTTATGCAAACCCTTTGTAGCTATGACAGCTTATGGGAAAGCATTCGAGCGTTTATAAGATTTATTTTACCATTCTTCCAAAAGAACATCTGTGCGGCCATACACTGATGTGGAACAAGAACGTCTGGCTTGTCTCCTCAAAGTTGTTCTAATGTTAGGATTATGTTAAAGTAAATACAGTTCTCCCAAAGCTAACTGTGATGAAGCTCTCTACGCATGTTTTTTCACCAAATCAAAAAGTCACATGAAATGTTAAAGTTTGTCACTTTAGTACTGCATAAATTTGGTGACATCTGTACCTCAATATCTGGCCAACCTTGTTAAGGGTCTAGGATTTGTTTTACAAAATCACATATCTACTAAGAATCTAAAACAAAGGTGCAACATTTCATGAGCAAACAAACAAGCAAATGCAAGTGAAATTGATATTGCACATGATCTACAAAGTTGAAAACTGGTTCAAATGTGGACAGCCCTATTTAAATGAGGATTTTGCATGCTGTTATCAGCGATCAGGAGAGCAAAATGGATTTAGGTTTGTCCGGCTCAAAGGCTGCTGCAGTTCACAACACTGAGCATAGATGGCAAGTTTAATTGCTACGTGATAAAGATGCAGGCTGGGAAGAAGAGAAAGGACCTTTTCTGTTTATATTAGATGAAAAAACACACACACAGAGAACACAGTAAATGGCACCTGGACTCTAAAAAGAAAATGTAGCTCCAACTTAAATGAATTGTTTCAGTTGGTAGCATGTACCATTTCCGAACGTAATTTTTTATGTTTTCAACTGATAAACCTAATAAATTAAGTGGGATCAACTTGATTTAATTATTTGTTACTAATTGAAGCAATTTATTTAGTGTAGTTTATTAAAAAATGAAAATAAAAATGGCTGATTTGCTGGCAGAGGTTTTAAACAGCCCAACAACTGCATAGCTAAAAATCAAAAGACAAAAGTTTTATTTCATCTTGTCTTGCCAGTGATTAGCATTTTTAACAATAAAGACAAGTGAAGACGTCTAAGATGTAGAAAAAATGAGATAAGTTTTAATAAATATATAATATTATATATATTACAGTAATATATAGCATGATATAATAACGTAGTTCAGTACTGATTAAAATATAGATGCTTCCTCTCCTATTTTTGTCTTACCCTGCAATATCTGCTATTATCTTCCAGGTGATAAACGCAACGCTGAGCAAGCAAAGCGGTTCATCCTTAAAATGTATGAGCAGCGGGCCGTCAACCCAGAAACCCGGGCATGGAAGACCTTATACCCACACTTCACCTGTGCCACAGACACCAACAACATTCGCAAGGTTTTCACCGACATAAGAGACACTGTGCTGCTCAAGTCCCTGAGGGACTATGGGGTCCTTTGAAATTAAACTCTATGGTGAGAAGCAAAAGAAAAACCGCTGGTTCCCAAATTCATCTGGAGAAGACTGAAAGCTGCATTCGAAGTACAAACTGAGCTCTCCTTTCGACATGAAGAATAATTTCCTTAAGAAATCCTCTCCACTTTTTGGTGCCTTTTACTGATAAAGCAGGTGAAGTTGTTACTTCTTTACTAAGCAATGATTTTGAGAAGATGAAAATCTACAAAAACAGCTGTAATTGTGTAGCTTTAATGACCCCTCTGTTTCTGTGTTGGATTGTTTTTTACAGAAGTGTTCAGGTCATGCAGTGTGCGTGTTTTTTTGTAATTGAGGCTGGAGTACAGATACTATGAAGTGTGGTGTGGCCATTAATGGTGGAGACAGGGGTTGTACATGGCTGCTCCACTGCTGCTGCGTTTACATTAAACAGTTTCAGGTATATCCATGAGTTTCAGACATAGATGATATCTATACGCACTAAAATACAAACTAATAACACAGAAGGTTACCAAAAAAAGCACTTCATTTCAGTTGTACTCCCTTTCTTTCATCCATTATAAATCTTGGTATTGTGGTGAAACTCTGAAGCAAAGGTTCTTAGTGTGTCAAACTCCAGAAGCAACAAAGAAGCTGCAGAGCTTCGTTAATTTTTAATGGTGATGATTTTATGGTTAAATGTGTTAAAAGCAACTCTGATGAGGTATTGAGATGAAGCATCTTCCATACCCGTTTTTAGTCAAATTCACTTGTTACTCTCTTATTGACAAGTTTCTGATTTATATTTATCCTTGAGGTCCGACCTCTGAATTCAGATTTGGACTTATTTTTTAGGCTCCACTCTGATAGTTGTAGCAGCTTTGGATTCAGTGGTAAAATCTGGAAAACACAGGCTTATCTCCGTTAATAAATCATAGCATGTGTTCCAAACCCCAAAGAGAATATTAAGGGGAATTTAAAAGAAAATAATTCTCATAAGAGGACAATATAGCTGATAATCTACAGCAACCTCCTTTTACCCTATTGATTTTTAGTCACAAAGAAGCCTGGTAGGTCCTTCATGACCCAAAGGATGGATTTATATGAAAAGTACCTCATTCCCACCACTAAACATCGTTGATTGTCTGTGATGATATTGATATATTATATATATATAACATTCATGTCACAATCTTTCTGAAACATCAGAACTTTCAGACTAAAAATCCAGGTAACTTTTCCTGAAATCTGAATCTTTTTCATCATCCACTTGATACACTTGATATTATTCATTAGCCTGGTCCTTTGTGTTTGCATGGACCTCTTTGCTCAGCCAATTTTCCTTCCTGTAAGCGTTAATAAACACTTCTAAATTTAAACACCAAGCTTTAAGGCAGTGTCTTTCTAGTTGCCTTTTGATATCTATACAGTTGTATTATGTTCATTTACATGTGTGAAATCTAATACTATCAAAGCTTGACAATAAAAACACAGGCGATCTTTGTGAAAAAAAGATGCTGTTAAACTGAGAGGTTGTATAAAAAAAAATCAAAAAATGTAAAAGTTGCACAGGAATGCTGAGGAGAAAAATATCCTCAAATACAGAACAACTTGAAACTGCTTGAATACTATACTTGGATTTTTAACGAAAATGAAAATAAACTGTTTATTAATTTTATGCTAGTTTAAATTTGAAGTCCTACCTCTGTATGTAATCGATTTTGAGACCTTAAAGGGGTCAAAAAAACAACAAGGAAACAAAAAAACTGAACCTAATCTAAAACTGACCTGCATGTAAAGATTGTGTGATTTGTCAGTGGAGCATTTTCATCCATATTTCTGACTCTGTACAATGCATTTAAACACAAATATTAAAGCTTTCTGTACATTAATTATTTTGTATGTCTTGAAACTAATAATTGTTAACCTGCTGGACAAAGAGTTGGTTTGTCGCTAAATTGCTTCCTTCCTTTTGGTGTTAGTAAATTATTTTGTATAGTTTGGTGGAGGAAGATTAAAAACATGTTTTTATAGGTAATATTAAAAAGAAAACACTGACATGTGTGCTTCTCTTTGTCTTCTTTATTGCTCGCTTGGTGTTAGAAGTTCACTGTTACCCAGACTTGCAAATAAGAACATTGCATGATTTGCATTGGATGAATACATGGACACAGCCGCCATTTCCATATGTTGTGTATTCTGTTGTGCAAACTGGAAAAACCACGCAGATGACAAAACTTTTGCTCTGGTGTCAGTGTAATACCCAAACGTCTCATTTTCAGCCATCCAGCTGGCAGGAGAAAACCAGTTCCTCATTAGTGAAGGACAGAACGCTTCTATAAACAAAGGTCTGTCAGATTTTCCCCACTGACGAAAGCACACTAGAGATAAACTACATAAGATACAGACATTTATTGAAGCACACTATTAGACATTTGAATAACCCCAAAACAGCATGTTTATGATGGCCAGAGAAAGCATGAGAAAATTACCCTGGTGGTTTAAATACAGATGACTTTAGATTTTTTAAATGTTGGATTTGCATGCAAAACAATTTTGTTTTTCTCCAGTCAGTTCTTGAAGTGTCTATGTTTGTGGGATTGGGTGGGTGTGCAGAAGTGCCCTTTAGGTCACTTGTAATGATGGATGTCTTGCTGATCTGGAATCAGGTCACAGGTACAGTAGACTCAGCAGAGACACCCAGACTTTCCAACATGACACCTATTCTAGCTCATTTGGGGGTACGAGCCAAGATAAACTGTCCCACCAACATGCCTCCTCCCAGCAGGATGTGCCTGAAACACCTCTAGAGGGAGGCGACCGGGGACATCCAAAAACAGATGTCCAAGACATCTGACTCGTGGACTAGAGGCGGCTCCTTGTCAAATGGGTCGAGCTCCCCCCTAAGGGAATTTCCAGAACAGTCCCGCATCTGCATTACAGTGACATTCGCACCGTTCCATCTGTTGACTTCTCACTCCTTTCTCCCCTCACTAGTGAGGGACCCAAAGATACTTGATACTCCCTCTACCTGATGCAGGAGCTCTCCTTCAACCTGGAGAGTACAACCAGCTTTTTTTCAAATTCATATTCAAAAAAATACTTTATCCCAAAGGGAAATTAAATATTGTATGTAACTCATATTTTTCTTTGCAAGTACAATCTGCTCTGTCCCTTTTGTAGACGGCTTCACAGTTGTATGTCTAGTCTACTTTGTTGTCCAGGTGAACACCAAGGTACTTACACTCCTCCACCATCTCCACGTCTTCTCCCATGATGTTAACAAGATTCAAGTTGTGGCCGTGCAGGTGGCGCAGTGGTTAGTGTGCACGACCCATGTACGGAGGCCTTAGTCCTCGACGTGGGCGACCCAGGTTCAAATCTGGCTTGTGGTCCTTTCCCGCATGTCTCTCCCCCTTTCTCATACCCCTTTCCTGTCAGCCTACTGTCAGAAAAACGAGCCACTAGTGCCGTAAAAAGCTCAAAAAAAAAAAAGGATTCAAGTTGTTCCTGTTTCTTATGAAACCTACATTAATCTCCCTTTTTTTGCCGACATTCAGAATCAGATGATTGCTTCCACACCATGCCGCAAAGCTGTTCAACAGCTCTCTGTACTCAGCTGCACCCAATGACTGTGGAGTCGTCAGAGTATTTCTGCAGGTAACAGGACTCTATCTGGTACTGGAAGTCAGAGGTGTAGAGAGTAAAAAGGAAAGGCGAGAGTACTGTTCCCTGTGGTGCTCATGTGACAGCTGATCCTTCGGTCTAACAAACTGTAGTCTGTTTGACAGGTAGTCTTTGATCCAGGCAATGGTACATGCCTCACTGATAACTTGATGCTCTCTCCGCTTAATCTCATCATAGTAACTTTATCTGGTCTGTTCCTGTTCGACTGTGACTCCATCCTAGATAGAAATATCAGCTATGCTCTGTGTATGGATGTTGGAGCTTGGCCTGTGTGGCTCTTTTTCTTTTACTGTAACTGACTGCATGTCCTCTCATCTTCTGACAAGAGAATTGGCTGGGAGTTTGTCTGCTTGGCTTGGGCCACCTGTGGAGCTAGTTAACAGTTACCTTTTGTTTCTCTGCTTCTTTTTGTATGTTTTTTGTCTATTTCTATTGCCTTGAACTCCAGTCAGCCTCAGTAGATGGTTGCTCACACTGAGCTTGGTTCTGCTTGAGGTTTCTTTCTGCTAAAGTGAGTTTTCCCCTCCACTGTTGCTGCATGCATGCTCAGTGTGAGGGATTGTTGATGAGTCAATGACTAAAAATAGCAGCTCCCTGGGGCGCCAGCATTGCAGTGGCTGCGGGACTTCCGTGGGGCTGTCTCTCGTCCTCCCTTGATGGGGTCGGACTGTCTGGGTCGGCCCCTCCATTAGCGCCTTCGCTTTGGGGGTCCCCTTGGGCGTCTGGGGCTCTGGGTCTCCCGGCGCTGGTCTCTGCGCTCTCTCGGGGTGCGTCTTCGGCTCTCCACAACTACTATTAAGCATTATTTTCTTTGGATAAACCTTACATGCATAAGTGCACTTTTCACAAACAACTACAGGTACTTGGTT
>JAUZNJ010032178.1:0-13815 GCA_034780135.1 Jordanella pulchra | reverse complement strand
GACGGAAGGAAGGAAGGCAGGAAGGAAGGAAGGAAGGAAGGAAGTGTAACACCTATAACACATGACATGTTATATTTCTTTACTTCATGTTTTCTCACCTCCTCTGTTTTCCCTTCTATTCACCCCCCCCCCTCCCGTCTCCTTCTCTGTTCTGCATCTTTTCCTTCTATCCTCCCCTTCGCCTCATAACTGTCCTTCACACAAATGACCTCATCGTGCAGCAGTGGCCCCCACCTGCCATCAGCACCACAGAGACAGGGCTCAGGGGCCCCATATGTGCAGTTGGGGGCGCCAGTAACCAACGGCACATATTGTGCTCAGGCTATGCTGTCAGAGTGCAGAGAGTCACGATGAGCCATCAGTGGGAGTTCTGGGGTGAAGCCATGGTGGGACGGATGTCTCATTTTCAGGGTCTCATTATTTGCTCTGAGGAAAGGTGGTGATCATTCTTTCATCTGCTCTCACAGAGGTGTTAGAACTAAACACCTAAAACATGAGTATTTACTGTTTTTTTAAAAAAGTTTTTTAGCTTTAAAATCCATCATAAACAATGTCTGAATAATCTTTTTCAAGGACTAGTTTATTTAGGTTTAAACATAAAGAACAGACCAGGACCTTTCTGCATGTTCTCACTCTGTAGGTCCGTCCTGGTATTTATGGGAAATCTAGGTATGAATATGTATTAAAGATTAAACCATACAGTTTTTTTTAACCGTTCAACATCAGTTTAACTGATCCCCAATTTGTGCTGCTGACTGTTTTGGGAGAGATTTTTTTGGACGATTTTGCTTTTCTTCCTCTATTTACATGATAAAAATGAGACAATGACAAAAAATGTTACTCAAGTCTCAATGTAAACAAAAACAAACATTTATTTACTGTTTAAATTAAGCATATTCACATCAAATGGAGGGAGTATTCCATGCACATTTCAGCCAATACCAATAAAAGAAAAAAACACAAATACTGGCCAAAAATAAAGATTGGTTCCGTCCTCCCTCCAAATGATGCCTACAGATCATCACCGGTCAGCTCATGACCTCCTCGGATTCAGTGAGAGTCGCAAACAGATTAGTTAAAATCAAGGACGGTGAAACTGATAAAGATAAACCCAAAAAAGTTTTGTTTTTATCAATGTAGCAAAAGTCAAAATAAATTGCTCTTTATCTGATGCAGTCAAGATGAAGATTATGTAAAATATATTTATTAAAAAAAAGAAAAATCTTTCTCTGTTTTGATTCAGACAAATGTTGTAGATCATTATGATGCTGATAGAACCAAGAATGAGCTTTCATCATTGCTCTACAGCCCAGCAGGTTTCAAATGACCTGATGGATCAGACTTTAACAGGTAACTAACAGTTCCAAAGAGAAATATTCCCACAATGCACCAGAGCCTTAAGATGTTCCCACAGTTTTGTGACAAATGAGTGAGTATTGTGCCTGATGCTGGCAGGTCAAACCCAGCTGAAGCATCAGTTGCTTACAGGAGACATGCTAAAGTTAAATTATCAGTGGTTTGGATTTCTTTTCAGAAACAGATACATGAACTGATAATTGCAATGACAACACAGACAGGAGGGAGAAAACTAATGGCAGTAAGTAGAAGTTTGAAATATCGGTTATCAGTTGTAAATTACAGATATCGGCCAAAATTCCATTATCCTACATCCCTAATAATTATATATTTCTTTGACTTTTTTGTTATTCAGTGTGAGATTATTGTCCTGCAACATTATACACATTTTGACAAAAGGTGCAAAGGAATTTCTCCGTCTCTTTGGAGGAAATCATTACATATTCTCAGAAAATAGAAAGACAAATAAGACAAAAAAATAAGACAAACAATAATTCAGTGTTTTTTTTTATCTGTTTTTATCTTAATCATATTAGAAGTTCATATCCTAAAACAACCAAAATAGTTATTAGCATCTCTGGCTACAGCTTGAATTAGGTCTGTTGTAGAGAAGAAGCAGAACTTCCACCTTGGGGTGATGCTGCCATCTCCTCTGAATATGTTCAAAATGACAGATTATAGAACGGCAAAGGACACGACCCCCTAAGGCTGGGATGTCAAGGCTGGTGCACTAGAAAAGCGTCTGCTTTGTATAAACAGACACACACACACATTCATGACCACATTTCTCCAGTTCCTCCGGTCTCAGCTTTTATGAGGACAGCAGTGTGAAACTGACAAAGCCTTCATCCCTCCTGTAGCTTCCCCACACCTCCTGCTTTGTCTTCTCACAAAAACCTACAGAAGATGTTGCTTTCAGGTTGCTGGTTGCGCCATGAAGCCATGCAGATACCAGGAGAAGTTAATAGAAAAGCTGGCCTTGGATCAGTGGTTCTCTAAGGGTGTAATCTTTCCAGACTGAAGATTCTTTTTATACCGTTTTCCATTTTTTTCTCCTTTAGCTTTTGTTCCCTGTGTTCACCAACCATAATTTCTTTCAGCCTCTTTTCATTTTAGCAGACAGTTTAACAATAAACCCTCCTGTTGGTTCCTTTTGGTTACCTGAATGCTCCCACTCCTTTCACTATCTTTATACGCTGCTACTTATGTTTTAGCCTCAGGGTCAACCATATTTCTTTCTTAGACAATTGCAGCTCAGTGGAAAGTGTTCTGCTTGCATTCAGGTCGCCTCCCAAGGCTTTGGTGTTATAACTCAAAGCAGGCTCTGCAGAGGTCCCTGTTTTGCTGCATCACCTTCATTAACCACCACGCTGGAAGCTTCTCTGTCATCCCCGGGTCGATGACTCTCCTCTCCACTCCAGCTTAGCTTCCCTGAGTTT
Organism: Jordanella pulchra; assembly: GCA_034780135.1. Classification (NCBI taxonomy): domain Eukaryota; kingdom Metazoa; phylum Chordata; class Actinopteri; order Cyprinodontiformes; family Cyprinodontidae; genus Jordanella; species Jordanella pulchra. Next base: position 11,020 of record JAUZNJ010032178.1, on the reverse strand, counting down.
ATTTTTCCACTTATCTGTTGTGAGGACGGAGGAGAGGGAGAGAAACAGGAGACATTCAAGGCCTGGGATGTATTTTTCTTTTTTTTTTTTAATCTGTTATTCTTCTGTATTGGCACGGGCGTCTCCAGTGAGGGGATTAAGAATCCAGACAGAGTGATGGAGCTCGGCGTTGACCTCGAGGGCGGATGAGGACTGGAGGAGGAGGAGGGAGCAACAAAATAAATCATCTGTGTGGAATGAAAGAGAGAGAAAGACAGAAACACAAAGGGGATTGTGATCATGAGTGTGTGTGAGAACATGGAGAAGAGAGCACTGGAAGTGGCTGTGGTTCGGAAATCCAAAAATCCTGAAACCTGACCTAATAAATCTGCAGTTTACCCCCCACAGCTGCTGAGCTGATAACCAGCTGAGGGCTGGCATGTACTGCGTACCGCTGTGCACTCACATTTCATTGCCCCTCTGATGAAGAAACGAGTTCACATCAAGGGGGTAGGCAAGTTGGGGGGGTCTACATTTAGGTCATTTGTTGCAGATATGGTGCAGCTCTCCATCAGTGGGAAAACTACCTTTACTCATCATTCAAAGTTCTGCCGGTTGTTGCAGACATTTTTTGATTGATTCTACATCCACCTCAACATTAGCAACCTCTGGACATACTAGCTAGAATGAAAGTCTTTTCTGAAGTCACAGATGTGCAAAAAAATCAATAACACAAATAGTTTTATCAAATGATTTCACTCGAATATAGAAAATGATTCTGCACCCAGTCAATACAGCAGGCTCTTCAAAATTATTTATATTTTTAGACAGAATCTTTGTCTGTTTTTTAAGAGATAAAAGCCCAAAGCAAGTAAGTAGAATATATCTGATAAAGACACCTGCAGGCTGTCACTTTTTCACTTTTAGCTTTGCGAACTTCTCCCTTTAAAAGGTAAAAAGTATTTAGCTAACAGCTGTTTCATATAACACTTTTTTTAAAAAGACATCTGTAGGGAAGGTCCAGCTGATTATTTTTATCCCTGCAGAGCTCAGCGGGGTCTTTGCCTTGACCCAGAATTGAGGAGTGCTGGATTGTGGAGATGTAGGAACTAAGATCTTGATGTTTCCAGGGAGAAAAACTTCCTGAGACCTTTAGGGAACATTTCCAGAATATTAGGTGCTCTTGGTAAATTGGCTCAGCACCTTCTCATGAAACAATCCAGATACATTCATGTCTCATTACCTTCAGGCTTCATTCATAGCAACTCTTTCAGGACTGGAAATATGAGGAAAACTATTAAACATGAATACATTTTTAAAAATTATTCATTTTATTAGAAAAGCAGGATCAGTAAATACAAATAAAACAATAACCCAGAACATTTTGGAGCCATCTTTGGCAGCAATAAATCTCAATAAGTCTTTTCTTTCTGACACTATCATTGAAAGTTTAGCCCAGTACAGTATGCTTAAATCTGTTCCTCAAAGTGCCACCACTGCCATGTTTTTAGCCATTATGTTGAAGATTTGTTGCTGTATTTCTGTGGATGACCGAGTTTTGGCCAAGCTTTGGCCATCAGGCGGATGGCCTTACATTTGACTATATTTATTGGATTTAAGATCAACTGATACAGGGGTATTTTAATGACACATATTTTGACATTGCCGATTCAATCCCTGTTATTTGCTGCCGGTACTTTTGGGCCAATTCTTGCAGCCAATATTGCCTTTCATTCTTCTTTTTTTGTCTGTTTTCAAAATAGCCTTAAAACTCTCGGGTGTATTTTGCTCAAATTTTTACAGAAGATGCGCAAATGATTACATTTTGGTAACGATCTGGGTCCAGTGTGAAGGTTGAGGTCACAAAATGTTGGGGGAATGTGCTGCTTGGTGGACATCTGTGCTCTCTTTTCTAGTTAACCCTGCTTTCTTGTTTGATCAGCAGATCTAGACTTTGAGCAAGGCATGGTTCACCCACCCTGTGTTTTTGTCTTCGGTATAATACTTCTGGACTTTTCGGAGTCCGATGCTAAAGCTGTCAATAGTCACTGCTGCCACCCTGTGGTTTAGGGAGGAACTGTTTGTTCCACCAAATAATGGTGAACAATCCTTTAAAAAAATCCTGTATCCGGATTATGATGTGGATCATCACCAGAAACTAATGGACTGCTATTTGGACTGAGGGGCACCTTTGGTAAAAAAAAAAAAGAAAATGTATTTAAATCCATTCATAACTTTTCAAATTATCCTGAACACAGTCACACACACCCTCACACCTGACTAAAAACATAACCTCCTAATCAAATAAAGCATTAGTGGCATTACATGTGCTTCATGGCTACTGAATGCTTGGATAAAAAGGCCAATGCATGTACATATCGGCCAATACAAAAAAAAGAAACAAACGCTAATATTAACCAAAAATATTGGTTGGTTGACGTATCAGTTATCTCTTTGGTGCATATTTGCTCAGACACAAATTTTGAAGTGTTAATTTAACCCAAAGGGTGTTATATTTAACACTTTTAAAGTGTCTATCTTGATACTGACTAGTTTGAAGAAAAATAACACTTTCAAAAGTATTAAACAGAAAACACTGTGAGAAAACTTGAAAAGCCATTTTGTTCAATACTTATTAGGGTTTAATTGACCTAACTCTGGTGTTTGGTGTCAAAGGTTAGCACCCCACACTAGTTGACACTCAGGATTTATGAATAAATATAGCTGAGTATCATCAGCATACAGTGGTAATTAATCCCATGCTGTCTGACACATTGTAGCCACAGCTCCTGTGCTCAAAGGAGTTGCTTCAATTTAACTCTGCATATTAACACCAACTCTTTGAAGAAATTAACTCCTCCAGAGTTGAAAGAGACTAAACAAGTGTTGACTTAACACTGAATCTTGAAATACGGTAGATGCCAAGTCCAATAGACCTACTTTTGTTTTTGCTGTGGTTCTGTGACTCAAAACAAGTGTAAATCAACAAGCCTTATTCTCTGATCAATAGTTGCTTGGTTTTCTTCTAGCTTAGTGTCAAATATGACACAATCACTGCTCAGTGGTTTAGTCTCAGGTGGCTAAAGGACATTTTCCTACATTTTAATGAAGTCTTTTGCAGCCTTCTGATCTAACTTTGCACCCTTTTTAGAAAAAAGATGCTTTCTCTCTCAACACAAACCAGCTGAAGTCGTTCATCCTTGTTGACTTAAAACATCCTTGAATGTTTGATATTTGTCTGTTTTGTCTTTTCTAACTAAATGTGAGAAATTTCTTGCGCACACTGTGGGGACGGAGAGAAACACAATTTTGATCCATTGTTTGTATGTCCAGTCCATGTAAAAGAACTGCCAATAAAAGTTCTTATCCTTTTCGATTGTTTTGTAATGAACTTTAAGATGCCTCATGCTAACTGAGCTCAGTAGAGTTTGGGTCCTCGGGTCTTCCTCTCCAGTGAATAGCTGCCAGTTGTCCCAAATGTTTTGCACCTCTCATTGTAAAAGGATGGACTCCAAATGGTTTCCAAACTGTATTACAACCATTCCCAGATTTATGGACAGTTGAAATACAGTACAAATAAAAGTTAATCATATGTAGGGATTTGTTTAATATGCCTCCCCCCAAGTTCTCCTCCTCTGAAAGAAATAAATGGAGAGGATTATTTTGTAGGATTTCTGTTATCTATCCGGGATATTTCTTAACAGTGAAGACATAGAGATGGACCATCTTATAACATATAAACCATGACAGCAATAAAAAAGGTTTTCTTCTTAAACAATTGCTGAGTTCTTAAAAGAACATCCGTCTAAACTAATAGTTGGACATTTTTATATTTTCTTATAACTTTAAGGTCTTTCTGCAAACATTCAGTCCACTTAACTTGGATTTACTTTCTTACTAAAAGTGTCTCTGTCAACTATGCCCGATATTTCTACTTCTGCTTGGTCATCATTGTTATTTCTATTAACTTTTAAGGTATATTTATTGTGATAATATTTTAAATTTACGGCATTTATCCCCAAGACAAATTATCATTTTGAAATACACAGAATTAAGGATAAAAAAACCTAAATTAAATGCATTAATGTAATTGGACTGTGGGAGGAAGGTGGAGTACTCAGAGAGAACCAACCCATTTTCAAGGAGAACATGTTAGCCCTATTTTGTAGGAATCCTTAAAGCTCTCTTGAAATTATATATATTAAAATAGATTTTTTTAAAACTTACTTACAATCTATTTATCATACAGTCAGTTTTTCAGGAGTTCATGACAGCTCCTTTTGGATTAGTTTTTTCTCATTTAAATAAATTAGGCACAGTTTTAGTTAATGTTTTACTGCCAAGGAACAGCAGATGATGTTTGAACAATATAGATAAAAAATAAATAAATCTGTAGACAATCTTGATTGAATATAAAGCCTCAAAAATGCTAGACAAACAACAGGAGTGCTAACGCACTGAAAAAACCTAAATGCTCGGCATATACTGCTGCAAAGGAAAAATGAAGCTTGCAAACACAAAAATGAGACTAATACAACATACATACGCAAAAGAAAAATGCAGTAAAAGAGATAATGGAGATCATGGAGAATAAAGAGCAGAAAATACATAAACGCTCTGCAAAAACATAAACGATTCTAGGACTCAATCCAAATTGGACAAGCAGCTCCCACCTCCTGTTCCTGCTCCCATCCCTTCAGACTTTCAGTACTTGCAGTATTTCTACTTTTGGATGTTTTTTGTGTGTCTTTGCTTTTCTTCTGCAGTGTTTTTCCTTTTGTTTTGTGTGTTAGTCTAATGTTTGTTACATATTTATTCATTTGTAAAGTGTATCATTAGTATTAGCAGTCTTTTTTCTCTACATCTGCTTTCAAAAGACTAGAATTTAATTCCTTGTCTTCTAAAAATGGATTAAAATCTTTTAGAAGGTAAGTCCACCATGAAAAAGTTTTTCTGTTTACATGTTTGTGTGTGACCCTCGGGGTTCTTCCATGTCATCTTAAGAGTTTTGTGCTCCAGCGTTTCCTTCCAGGTGTCTATTTGTCCAGATTGCTTCCTGACTCAAGGTCATTTCTCCTTGTTCTGCCTCCCCTCCCACCACATATTGATGCCATTCGAAGCCAAGGTTCTTGGCTGTTAAAAGGAAAATCGATATCCCTGAGCGCATTGGTGCTTGTGCTGTAATATCCTTCCAAGCAGCATCTGCCAAAATATTTATGCTGTATTCAAGGGAGATGGTTAGGGAAGAGCCTAAGAACAGAGAACAGCACGACCAGGCGGCAGCTCCTGATTTATGCTCCTTGCAGTTCTCATTATAAGCTGCAAGGCCAAAGCTACTAACTTTGCTGGGTGTTTGAGGCTTGCAAAGCAAAGGGGTAGCGGTAATATTGATTGAGGTTAGAACAGGGTAAATGACCTCATTTTTAACAGGTCCCCTTTTTCCAAGAGACTGAGGGCAGTCATGTTTATTTAACAAAGACAGAGAGTAATGTGAACACTGGATGGAGCGAGCACAAGCGTGATTAAACGACAGCGTCTGCATGCTCTGAGTGCTGCAGAGGCGGAGGATGTTTGCCACAGGTGTTGATCCTGACAGCTTTCAGCTCAGCCAGATGGGCTGCAGAACAAATCCGGCCCCTGTGTCAGCCTCCAGTTGTCTTCCTGCCCTGTTTGCAAGCAAGTTTGACAGCTGAGAGTGTTTGTATGAGGAGTGCTGAAGGTTCGACCTCTCGGCTTGATAAACTCCTCTGCACTTCATCCTGCAGGACAAACAAAAAGGGAAGAGCGTCGAGGGTCTCTGGGGAGATTACTGGCGGCGCGCGTCTCATTGTGCTGCCGTCAGGTCGCTGTGGGAGGTATCAGAGGCTGGGCGTGGGGGTGGAGCAGGGGCCTCGGTGGTTAACATGTAAATGAACGGTTTAATGGTTCTGAAAGGTCGCAGAGGTCCAGCTCTGTGATAATTTGCTGTGAGATTATCATTGTTGATGCTTTTGTGCAGGCATGTGTGGGTGGCTGCTCAGAGCTGCAGCTGGATCTTTGTCTTTAAGATTTATTCTTCTTTAAAGAAATCTTGTCTCAGACTTACATCAAGGCCTGACTAAACAAAAAAAAACTTTTCCTTTCAACTAATTAACTGACAATGAATAAGAAATTTTACAGACACCTAATTTATTTCTTTTATCTAAAAAACTCCCCAAACTAAATGTTGATCAAAATTTTCACTAAGTCATAGTTATGAGCTTTAAATGATGAAAAGTTGAAAAATACAAACCTTATACCTAAACAGTGTTAATTCAACTCCTTCTGTGTGATAAAGCTTGATCTCAGTGGAAAACAGAGCAGGATCGTTTGTTACCGTCCTAAAATAGTTTCGATTTGACATGATAGAGCAGGACAGTGTTTTTATTCATTTGTTAATTCTAGATTTGAATTTAAAAAAGTGTCCATGTCAGGTTTCTTTTAGACTCCATTTTTTGCACATTGACACACGACTTTATATTTCTGTGGCACATCAGTCACTGAGTAGCCTCAGCAAAATGGACTTAAAATCTCATCACAATATTATATTGTGGTGCTGCGACAATAGAAATGAGGATGAAAAAAGTTTTTTCTTTTATCTTTATTGGGGCTGTGACTGCATGTGAAAGCAATCCTAGCCACAAAAACACTGCTGCTGAAAATTATTAAAAGAGGCTTCAGGACACCATTTGCATAAAGAAGTGTGATTTATATCACTAAACATCCCACAAAGACTCCGTTTAGTCATATTCTCATGGTTAAATTAAGTTATTCTGATTAAATTATTCTAATTATTTTCATGGTGCCTCTATAACAAAAAGTCATCAGGCAGCAGCAGCTCATCAAAAGAGGCTGCAGTCAGACATAGAGTGGAGGATATCAAGCTCCTTAAATCACTGCACTGACCCCTTGCTAAAGGAAATAAATAGATTTTGTTGATCTAAAAGACCCAGTTTGGTTCTGGACCTGAACCCATTTCATGGTTGCTGGGTATGTATGAACCACAGAGACACATGGGTTCATAAGAGACCCTTTTGTTGGGTGTTCAGGACCAGAACAAAACAAGCAGATGCTGCGTTAAGTTTCTATCCTCCTCAGCTTCTGACAAACTCACCAAAAAACTGAGCTTACAACCTTCTTTAAACCTGAAATATAAACAAGACTGTTTACCACATTTTCCCATAAAGGTCAAATATCCATTTGTTTGTTTATTTTTGTCGTAACAATTGACTTTTCTTTCCCTTTTATTTGTTTTATATAACAAATGATTTAGCCAATCGGTTTTTGACAAAGTTCTCTTCTATGTTATTTTTTTCTCATCTGCAAAAGCTTTTCTAATTGCATTCAGTATGAATGGGGCCACCTAGATGGTTATAACTTGCCTATTGATCAGAGAAACAAAAAGTCAGTAAATCCAATCAACTGAGGACAATGAAAAGTTCAGTTTAGATAGGAGAGAGAAAAAAATCAAAGTAGACACAGAGAAAACAACAAAAAAAGAATGATGATGATCATGATGCTGGCTGCTTTAATGGTGTGGGTGTGCAGCTTGTTTGTTGGGCTGGTATCTCTTTTTATTTTATTGATATGCTCCCTGTGGAGGTAAATGCCATCATGGCTCGCGCTGCAGATGTCTGCTTGGAGGACGATTGATCGTTTTGGCATTTGATCCTGTGGCTCCTGGTGAAGAATGGGCTGCCGGAGTCGTGGGAGAGCTCCCATGGCCGCCCTGCGCTCTGCTCCCCGCCTTCTTTCTGTCCCTCATTTATCTGCATGGCCATAAATCCCTCACTGTCTCTTTTCTCACACAAGTGCCTTTTAAAACCCGTGATGACGTGGGGGTTTAAAGGTTTCATCCATGCTCCTGTGGTGCTAAAAGCCTCATAAACAGAGAACAGAGAGGAAAAAACTCTGGTTCCTCCTGCTGTTAGACAATAAAAGGATTAAAATAATGTACCTCAAAGACTTTAATTTACAAAATCACCTCTAGAGCTTTTTCTCTGCTCTGCTTGCTTCATTTGAACATGTCACTCTCTTAAGGGGCACAATGTTTTCTGGCTGCAAAGCTTAAAATCAGTATATTTTGAAACAGGACATGCAGAAAAGGATGCCTGAATGAGCTCACAAACCATCCCTGAATGGATGGGGAGAATATGAGAGCTGTAACAGCTTATCTGTGAATTAATATGTTCAGTGAACATACTATGAATCACGTCAGGTCATAAAAGCCAGATGGAGCAGCAGGAGGACTAACACAAGGTGGTGAAGGCAGATATTTAACTCATCAGTGATGCTTCCAATGGTCTGCAGTGCCACCGTGTGGAAGGCTTCTCACATTACATCGGTCATCCTTTTAGAAAATGCAAAGAACTCACAATTCATCATCAGCTATTAATAAAAACTATAAATGTTTAATAACACTAAAAATAATAAGATGGTTGAGCGAATATAGGAAAGAAGGAGGGGAAGGATTGTTTAGAAATGATTTTCCCAGTAGACTCAGAGTGAAGGAATGCAGAGGATGAAGGAGGTCAGGAGCTGCTCTTATCTCTGCCACCTCCTAAAACCAAATTTATGGAGACGTTTTTTTGGCGTGCTCCTCTCCCATGTCAGTGTTCTAATCCTCAATAATCCTCACAGAGCGGGTGATGTCTGGGACAGGGAGGAGCGGTACCTTTCCCTGTGGATGGGAGAGGCTCCACGTTCCAGAAAGAGAGGCGGCTGGAATGTTTCTGCACGTTTCTGCAGCCATGCATCAACATGAAGGATGGAGCTGGATCTAAAAGAGGATATGCATCGTAAATTAAGCTTTAAAGACCTACGGGATGTGGGATTAGAACAAAGATTTCATCACTTTGTCTCAGTTTGGGAGTCTTCAGTAGAGAATATATGAGAGACAGGTGAAAAAATGTAGGAGCAAGTTTTTTCACTTTTTTCTAAAACTTTGAATATAAAATTAATAAAAACACTTTTTTATCAACTCAGTCAATTTCACTATTATTATTATTTATTATTTCTTGCATTTATATATATACAAAGAAAACTTTTTACATTTCTTTAAACAATCAGGTATTGATTTGTAAAATTCAGTCCTTTGTGTCTGTTCTGAAAAAAAATATTTATAAAGCTTAACCTTTAATATAAACTTAGAGCATAATTGTTTTTAAATGTTTTTAATTTGCCTATTGGACTACAACAAAGTAATGTGGCTTTAATATGATCTCTGGTACAAATGCAAAGAACCTTTTTTGGACCAGAACATCTCCTTAAAATCCCATTTTATGCAGATTATTTTTTACATCAAGAAAATTTCCAAAAATCTGTAAAACATATTTAAGGTAAATCAACGTGCTTGGATGACTGCTGGTTATGAGAGTTAATAAAGATAAAATGGGAGGCAGATCTCTCAGGCAAAATGCTCCCAGGTTTAGAACATTAGGAAACAAAGAGTTAAACAAATTGTGTCATTTAAAAACAAGGATGCATATTTCTCTATTAAAAGCTTAAATTAGACTGCCTTGTTTATCCTGAAGTTTCTCTGGAGTAATTCTAATGTGGGTTTAAGTTTCTGGGGGAGAAACTGACCAATGCCGTCATACCCTATTCTGTTTGTTTCTCCCGCATTAAGTACATCAGGTTGGTTATTTCATTGTGTCTATGACTGGAAAAATCATAATTCATAGTATTATGATTTCATTTGACAGAATTGTTCTATTCTATAGAACTAGATATGAGAACTTGTTTTCGTGTTTGTTGAGCTGAATTTGATATCTATAAAAATACACCAAAGTAACAAAGTTTAAAAACAGACAGGGTGTTATTTTAGCTGTAATTAAAATGTATCTTTTTTTAAATTAAGACATTATTATTTCTTAATGATGAACATTTTGTATTGGCTATATTGAATGATTTTTAAAAAATGGGATATTTGCTCCTTCGCTTGGACCAGTAGGGGGCGGTAAGAGGCTACAGTCTAATAGTGTGAGCGAAGAAGAGTCTGCTGTAAACATGGAGGAGTGAAGACAGGAGTGGAAACAACATGACTTTCTCAGCTATTTATATTGGAATATAACGTAAAACGGATTCATCTTAGTAGGTGAGTTTTGACTTTTAAGAAGCATCGCAAAATGTACTTATCTCTGCGTATAACTAACTGCTCAAATATGGAGTTTATTGACAGATTTTGTGTGATTTATCCACATTGTGACGAAGGTACAGGATTGGTAACTTACAGGGCTGTTGATGTTCTAAACTTGAAGAGATCAAACGAAAGAACAAGAACAGAATTGTTCTAACGGTAAGAGGGGATATAAGTATAGAAATAATTTGATGTTTTTAAGTAAAGGAGAGTAAAATGAAGTAGAGATGCTGAACATAGACGAGACGACTGTGACACTTGCTCGTTGTTTAAATATAAAAGTTATATACTCCATCCATCCATCCATCCATTTATTGTAAACCTTACGGAATATTATTTTGTTCGCATTGACGAAGGAAATGCGTTTTTTTATTTGACATTGAACACAGCTGGACGGAGCGTTGCATTGAATGCTTTTATTCTATCGTTTGAAATACATAAACCCACTATTACCCATCCTTCAATAAATTGGTAAACGGTAAATAAATGTTTCCAAGCACTTTTTTGGGAAGGGGTTTAAACAATTTATAAGATTTTCTGCCACCCATCTCAGCTCTCATTTGAAATAAGATGATCCCCAAATAGCCATTTTGACACAGTAAGGTCACAGAATATACGCGCTAATAACCTGGTGGAATCTGCCCGTGATCAGCTGTGACAGCCTGAGCCACACCTCCTCATCTAGAGGAACCAAGTCATCCTCATGGCTTCTTACGGGTCCGAGTCCCGAACTCGAAAGTCTAATTTACCTAAATTATTTAATTTAAACACAGAGAGATAATAATATACAGTTGTGGTCAAAAGTTTCCATACACTTGTATAAAACATAATGTCATGGCTGTCTTGAGTTTCCAATAAGTTCTACAAGTCTTATTTTTCTGTGAT
>JAUZNJ010032177.1:0-13815 GCA_034780135.1 Jordanella pulchra | reverse complement strand
CCTGGGAGCAATCAGGGGAAGACAGGACGACACAGGGAGCACAGAGAACACAGAGGCAGACAGATCATGACACATTCATTTCAACAGTATTTTATCAGTATTATTATGACACACATAAATAAATAAATATATATACACATATAATTTGTAATGAGAAAAGGACGTGACAAGAACTTTAATGCTGATGTTTACTTGAGAATTTCTTGTACTTGAACTTTCTGTTGGATGTTTCTCTGTGTGATTTGACCTGTGTGATAAACATTATGCTGTTCTTGGGTCGGTGAGAGACTGTGCCGGTCAGCTAAGTTAAATCATTTTTTTTCCTCTCTTTTTCTTTTCTTTCTCTATCTCTATTTATCATCTGTTCCCCTTCTAATGATTGAAGCTGGCTGTCTGTTAGCTCCTTTAGCTTATTGTGGGGACCCCCCTTTTCCTCTCCTCTGTGCAGTAGCACCATGTGATGTGTGCCATTGTTTGGAAAGGCACTCTGGACATGCATTAATAAGATTCAGAATGTTATTAATGCATGACATGTAAACCTAATGTGGACATTCAAAAATGGTTGTTTAAATAGATAGAGCTGAAAAATAATGTTCGAATGTCAAATACATACATATACACCTGTGATACATTATATGATATTAGCCATACAAACATGTTTTTTTATATTTGAAAATGAAGAAAGGAAAAATGCAATAGGAATGTCAGGTTATATACTGTATCTTATTACTACATATCTTCCATTGCAGGTGGACCCAAAGGAGCATAATGCATTGCAATTTTCATAATATATGATATTTTACTGACATTCTGCAAAACATGGAACCAATTTTTACAGTTGGATATTCTACTTATGTGAAGGGCTCTGTTTTAAGCTGGTTTGTGATGAAGTGTGCAGACAGCTACAAAAGACCCTGCTGAATATCAGTGATGAGTAATCACTAACAAGCTTCTAATAAGTTTTCATGAAAAGATGTTTGTGTTGACAAATTTTAAAGACAGGGTTTTGCTGGCTGTATTAATTCCCCTTTTGTAGATTTGAAGGGAGGTTTGAGGCAGGGGTTTAATGGAATAAATGTCTCTTCACAGGGGTAGCATTTATTCCAAATTCATCATGGTGTGATTTAGAGCAGACATAAATACTCTAACAAAACAGCAAGCAGCTGCAAAACAGTTTGTTTTTGTTTTAATTTGTTCCTTTGTATGGACATAACTCTACGATCTGACCCAATCTTTTAAAGCAAATGTGCCGATTTTTTTCATTATTTATTCAGGATGTTTACTTGACCAGATTGACCTTTGTGCATTAGCAAATTATAGATATTTTAGCATGACTGAGTGTTTTAAGAAACGTCTTGTGATAATGTAAAACGCAATGGAGGCAGCATTGACTATCTTAATCCTTCATCTTTTGTAGCTAGAAGCTACGCTTAAGATGCAAAACAACATATAAGCAGCATAAAATGTGATCTTTGAGAAACCAGTTAAATCTGTTTTTGGTGAAGTATTTTTTTCTTTAATAATAGATAAAGTAATGTCTGTTATTTTTGCATAATGAACAAACATTGATCTGCCAGCCTGGTATTCAAAGGTATGTGTTGGCATACAAGCTATATTATATACAGACAGTCGGAGATAATTTTATTCAACTTGAACTGAATGAATTTGCTAAAATTTTATTATGTTCATTGTTGTCCCGACACTTACTTAAAATTTGAATAAGAGGCCATAAATGAATATGAATAAGAATGTATACATGTGAGATTAAGTATAGTGGAAACATAACGTAGGTAATTTAGTTAACTGGCATTGGTTAATATCACACAGATACTTGCTCAGTGCCACTCAACGTGGGGAAGCTGTATACAGTAAGTCAGGAGACCTGCAGAGGGCCGTTGCAGTTTTAAACAGTATTTTATCATACCCTGTAACTATGATGGGTAGCTGCTTTCTGCCTTCTTGCTCCTCCCTCACGCTGTGGTCCACTTACGGACTGTCGGTAAATTTCCTAACTGAATGTTCTTGAGAAAGAAAAAAAAAAAAACTTTCAAGTCTTGTGACACATTGACACAAAACTAATTTCAAATCTTTTTTCTAGACTGAACAGATGAAACACTAGTTTCTTTTTGAGTGTTCAGTGTATTTTATATTTGTTTGTAGTCTTGCGTGTTTCTAGACGTGTCATAACATGGGCCTGTTATAACCCCTGTAATTAAGACATAATACAAAATAAATAGCTGATAAATAAGCAATGATTTAATCTTGAACATAAACTACAACCGATAGGTCCTTTGAACTAATAATTTTTTTTGTACTTTTTTAGAATTTTTTTTATCATTTAAAAATTAAGTTAGACTCTGAGACTTAGACTTTCTTTATTGTCATTGCACAGAAATCACATGTAAAATCTAGCAGCAAATTGTCATTGCTTTGCTCTGGACAATAAATTGTTGAATAAAAGTTATACAGTATTTTCTATATAAATACAGATCTCTTTATTAAATGTATAAATATTATTTTGGCGCAAGTTATATAAATAGTACATATAAATTGAAGTTGTTTTACTTTTATTTTCAGATTTCTGGGTCTGCAAACGGCTTTGTTTCACTTAAAATATCTAACAAATAACTTTTGTCCTGTTTTTTAGTTTTATTCTTTTGCTTGGTGCCCCCTCTAAGCTATCAAGCTACTCTCAAATACAAATCATTAATAGTAGCAGATCATATTTGGTTTTTAAAATCGGCTGTAATTCCTTTGTAACTTTAAAGAGCAGGAAAAATCTCCCTGATATTTTTTTATTTTTTAGCTGGCATAACAGTGGAAAAGGCAGTCAGAAGTTTCTTGTTATTATTGCAGTTGTTCCGTCACAAACTAGAGTTTGTAGCACCCTTATTCATAATTCAGAGCTCTGTTCACTTTGTTCACATCAGTGGTTGAGAGAGGCAGTATGTGTGTGATGCTTTTTCTAAGTTTATGATTCACACAGTTCAGCTGGTGAACAACAACCTTGGAATTTGTTTGTTTGTGATTTTTACTGGTGAGAAAATATAATTTCTGTATTTAAAGGTTTGTTTCTGGAGTCGCCTTATCCTTTGTTTTGTTTTAGTACATCAATAAACACTGTATTCCTCATGGATTCAGTATGAGTCTTGTCTAAGTTTGAGAATTCCATAGATGCTGGTAAAACATTCATGATTTAAGGAATTTTTAAGCCTGGACACTATAATCCTCAAGCTGTAGCCTGAGATCTGCTAAAAGATTAAAGATAACTTATATATTTTTCCCTTCATTGGGTTCATTTTAATTCCAGAATTGAATTAAAACTCCTTCTTACATATAAAGCTCCATTAATTAAGGTCAGTCATAGATCATAAATCTGATAGTTCCTTATGTTCTTAACAGAGGACCTCACTCCGTGACTGTAGCTTCTTGGAATTTCTAAAGGAGCATGGGGGACAAATGTTATAGTAATCAATCTGCTCTCCTGTGTAGCCAGCTCTTAGTTTTGGGCTGAAAGATAGACACCTGTCTTCTTTTAGGACCTGGCTTAACTGTTACCTTTTTAATCAAGCTCATAGTGAGTATTGTGGTGATTATCCTGGGCTGTCTCTGTAGCTATGCTGCTAAAGGCTTAGACTCTTACTCCTCTTGGGTTTTGCATTATTGCTGTTATTTCATGTGTCTTACTTGATTATGAATGTTTGATGAAAATATAACTGACGATTATAACTAACAATTTATTTTTTTAACCCAAATAATACTAATTTCTGTTATCAAGTAATGTGGTTCTTTAAGTCTTTCTGGCCTTGTCACTGTAACTTTGAAGAAATAACCTTTAGAGACAGCAGATCACTTACATGAAAAAAATACATATTTCTCATTGTATGCTAGAATGTACCAAACACATTAATTTCCCCGATAAAAGTAATCATTCTGTTCAACATTACCTAACTAGAATGCACAACTACTTAAAGAAGAAAATAAAAGGGTCAGCGGAAATCATGAATCATATCAGTAGTCTCTAGCAGCTTAATAATCATATTAATAATATATAAACGTCAGGCAAACCAATATGAAATTGTGACAGCTTTGGTGAATTAGGAATGTTGCTGGTTCTGTCTACTTGGGCCAAAAGCAAATCAGGATAATTGACTCTGAATTGACTGTGCAAAAAAACTCATATTCGTCGACTTTTGCTGTATCCGGGTCTGGCAGACTTCCAGATCCACAGACACCTCCTCCTGCTCTGCAGGGGAAAGCCCAAGGTGTTCCCAGTCCAGCTGAGAGACAAAGTCCCTCCAGTGTCCCCCTGGGCCTCATCCCGGTGGGATGTGCCTGGAACACCTCTGGAGGGAGGCGTCCACAGGGCATCCAAAAAAATGGTCAAGTCACCTCAGCTCAGAAAAACTAAAAAGAATATTACATCTATTGGTGGAGAAATAATAATAGTGGATGTCCAAACTTTGCCTGCAAATTTGCAAACTCTATCCGTGGATGTTGCTACATGTTTCAAACATGGCGCTCATCTGAAAGGGAGTTGGGCTTTTTCCTACAGCAGTTAACTGCAGAAAGAAAACAGCTAAAAGGAAAAGAGACAGTAATAAACAATCAAACTTAAAAGCCAGTTGTACAACCAGACACAGTTAATGTCAGCCACTAACTCATAAAAACAGTATGTGAGAAGTTTAGCAGGCTGTGGCTTCCAGTCGCTCTCTCAATGCTTTGATCTACTTTTCCAACTGTAATACTTAAAGGTCTTTTGCCTGTATTCAATGACTGAAATTTCTTGGTATATTTTTCATTTATTAACTGAAATCTTCTTGCTGAACATTAAGGGTTATTCCCCTGCACAATTACACTTTGCTTTGGATTGTTTAATAAAACCGCCATTAAAACACATTTAAAATAGCCTTTGTAAGATCACAATACATTTTCTTTAGAAAACAAGGCACATAGAAAACAAATTTGAATCATAATGAATAGAATCAATTTTATTCTGTGTTTTCCCTGTATGACAAGTATGCTGACAATTGTTTTCTGAGCGTTTTTTCCCAATGAACTGAGGCTTTTGTGATTAAATATTGAGTAATTCACATAAAGCACACTCAGCAAATAATTTAATTATTTTCCATATTAGCCTGGAAAGTGCATGCAAACAGCAAATGCAAAAAATAAAAATCAATTAAGCTTTTTATTCAGGCAGCTGGCTCTGCAAAGTAGTTAATGTTATTTCATTGGGGATGGTGTTTACAGTATTGTTTGCTTTGTATTCTAAAAATAGCAGAAGTCCCAGAGATATTATTGATTTTATGAACCAGTGCAAAGTACCTAATTCAATCATTGCAACATTGTTTAACATTGGAGCCGTGAAGCATCCCAGCTTTGCTGCGCTTAAGAAGAAGTTTATATGTTGGATTCCAGAAGCTTATTTTTTTTTGTTTCTCTGATAGGGATGACCTGCCAGGCAAGGACATCATACACAGAGGATGAGGTTCTCTGGGGACACCGCTTCTTCCCTGTCATATCCTTGGAGGAGGGCTTCTTCAAGGTGGACTACTCTCAGTTTCATGCCACGTTCGAGGTGCCCACTCCTCCTTATAGTGTAAAGGAGCAGGAAGAAGCCCTTCTGCTCTCCTCACCCCTCATGGCACCATCGTTGTGCAACAGCGGGGAGAAGAACAGCTCCCTGGACTGCCTGGAGACTTTGGAGGACAATGACAGCACCACCAAGCTGCCTACCAAGTTGCAGAAGATCACAGGCCGGGATGGTCTACCCAAAAAGCTGCTGAGGATGAGCTCCACCACCTCAGAGATGACTTACAGCTTCGGAGACCTGCCCATGAAGCTGCAGCGAATTAGTTCAGTCCCCGGTGTCTCTGATGATAAACAGGCCGGGAAGGCCTCCAAGATCAGCACAGAGCCCATCAGTAAGTCAGTGGCGGACTTGCCCCCAAAACTGCAGCGACTGGCTGGGGGAGGAGGTGGAAGGATGGACGGACACTTGCCGCCTAAACTTAGAAAGATGAACTCAGATCGCTTTACATAAAGCATGTAACAAATTTTAGCTCCTGCTATCCTCTTTTTTTTTGAACCTGAAATCCTTGTACTATTCTGTATTTATTAACAGACAATATTCTTATATTAAAGGAGCTGTAGAATTTGTGCACAAATACCTTATATAAAGTAGGGAGGGGGGTGGAAATGAACACATTTTTCCCTGGATGTAAGTGTTTATGCTCAAATGAGAGAACTCAGATTTCTTTATTTTTCTTTCTCTTTCTTATAATTTCTTCTTTTTTTTAGTACGATGTACGATTAGCACAATTTGGCATGTAAGAAGCAGCGCATGTAGAACCTATTCTGAGTTTCTGGCATGATAATTTGTTGATTTCACAGAACAAAAAAAAAACAACAAAAAAACATTTCATTGGTAAAATTACAGACAGTGGACAATGCACAAAGCCATATGAATTACACCACTGGAAACCAACATTACATTGGTTCTAATCTGTAGTGAAGAAAGGCACATATGTTTTGTTTTGAGTTGATTGCTTTTGTTGTTTACTGTAAAACTGTGGCAATGTTATGTTGGTTGCATGCTCCTCTTACTGACTTAGCTATACAAAGGTAATAGACACAGATGTTTAGCCTTAACTATATTACCTTGTTTCCATTTTTCATGTCTGTTCACAGCTGTATTTTTTGGTATTTCATATACAGACTATTTTACCATGTGCAGTTTCAAGATTTTATCTGATCAAATACAAAAAGTGCTGCTCAATGATGCATACTATATTTACAAATGCGTTATTAGCATCACTAAGCCTGGGCACAATAATACTCAATTTTCATTTGCTTATTAAAGTAACACTTAAGTTGAAATATTCTATAGCTGTAACTGATAAGCACAAAACAATCATAAATCCTTAAAATGTAAAAAAAGATTTTCTGGTCTCATCATATACCAAAATGCAACCTTCAGTAAGCCAGTAGTGTTTCCATTGAACTTTCAACTTATGTGTTACTTATTAGATTAGGTGGGCCTATTAAGAAGTAAAGACTATATATTTGTTTTAGGAACCATTTTTTTCCTCCTTTGTGATGAAAGCAATAATATTAGAAAAACAACAACCTATAGCCACAGGGTCTACCAAAGCCCCTATGATTGTTCTGTTTACTTGATCTGTGCCATGAAATCTGGTTTTCTCTAAATGCATCAAAGACATTGTATGATAACTGATCTCTTCAGGAATAAAGATCTAATGTAACTATTTAGAATCTTGGTGCTTGGTGGTAGATCAAATCTATGCTTTGCCAGTTTGATGAATAACTTGCAGTCAGCTGATTACAAGAAACAATAAGCAGATGTTTACAGGAAATATCCTAATTTGTACTCAACATGTTTGCAGTCCAGAAAATCTAATACATCTACTTGAATACATCTTAATAACGCATCAATTTTTCTGTATACTGTCCTGGTAAAACTATAAACTTATATAGCGTACTAAATATTTACTGATAGGAATATGAAAAGGATAACAGACATAAATCGTCAGACTCTCTAAGTCAGTACTTTGTACTGTAGAACAGCCTTTCGCTGCACTTAAAGTGGAAATGTTTTGGGGTTTGTTTATTAGCTTTTAGTATTTATAGAATCATTTTTTCCCTCCTTCTTCTAATTTAGCTTGGATGGAGAGATAAATCTAAATTGCCTGTTGTTTCTCTGCTGTTCTTGCAGTACATTTTGAGTGATTGTCCTGCTAAAAGGTAAACTTTTACCCAAGTCTCAAATCCATTGAAACAGATTTTATTCCAGGATTGTTCTGTGTTTGGCTCAATCAATATTTTTATCAATGCAGACCAGCTTTTCTGTCCTGGTGGAAGGAAAACATTCCCACAGCAAAACAGTGTCACCATAGACCACTTGTGAGCCCAAAACCTCTTATCTTATTTCATATTGCGAACAATTGGGTCCTCTCAAATTCTACAAAAAACCCACTCTTCATCGAGACCGAATTGTGGGGTTTTGTTTAATGATCTTAATGTTTTTTTAAACTTCCCCTAAACGTTATTCCTGAGCTCCCCACTGTGTGCATTGGCCTTTGCGAGGATGTTTATTCACTAACGTTCTCTGAAGCCTTCACAGGGCATACACAAAAACAAGAGCCACAATTATAGGCCTTCAAGGACAAGAGATGAGAGCTGCTAGAATATCGTGGATGAGTATTTTTTAAGCAGTTTTAATTGTGGTTAAGTATAAATGCATAGCTTTCATAATTTTACTTGTATCAATTTTTAAAAACACTTTTGGATCCTCATAATTATAAACAATTTTTTTTCTAACTAATGGGGTTAATGAGATTGCAAGGGAAGGTCCATCTCGCTGTAAAAGCTATAATTAAGTTTAATAAAAAACTTAAAGCAAACAAAATTTAACTATTGAGTCGTTTAAACTCATTTTAAAAATTAGTAATTAGACTGGGTTGTGAAACTTATTATTTTGCGCATTTCTGCTAACTACTGTTGTTAGTGTAATCTATTCTTGTTTTTTTAATTCAATGAACTCAAACCAATGAAATAAAGTTAAGTATTTGTCTATGAATGAAACACAAATTAAGCAACAACATGTGAAAACATAAACAGACTCTATAGACCCAATAATTAAGTCAAAAAAATAATAAGTGTTCAAAGAATTTTTTTTAAAGTAAATTAGTACTGCAGGAAGAGGAACAACAGGAGCAACAGGGTTAGTGGTCAGTGGTGCTAAAGGTGCACTGGATAAAAGTCACCAACTTTTTCACAAGCAGGCAGGATGCATTAGCCCTTATAATTGATGCCAGTCGCTCAGTTTTGATGATTCAGATCACTGATTGACTGACACAAATCTTAACGATGCTAGACAACAGCAGTCATAGTCAGTCTTGGGGTCATGTTCAGAAAGGCAGTCCACAGGGCAGGGGTTTCCAGAGGGGCTAGATAAGTAGGGAAATCAGAAATCCAGGTGAGAGAATCTGTACCAGGAGATACAATAACTGGGCAGAGGTTTCAAGAGGGACAGAGGCAGAATCGAGCTCAAGGCTTTGGTCTTACACAATTGACAGAACAATCCAGATAGGGGCAGGGGCAAAAATGGTTATCAGGCAAGGCAGGAGGCCGATGTCCTGAGATCAGAAGCCAACAGGAGTATCTGATAAGGGCAAGGCAGACAGGAGAAAACAGGATCGAGACAGATTAATATCAAGAAGATTGCTGGATGGTCTATTCACACAAACAGGTTACAATATTCTAGCAGTTACCCACTGGGAGAGCCAGAAACATATGAAGCTCCTCCCAGGTGCAACAACTTCCACTAATTGGAGCTGCAATACGTGCAACTGCTCAGAGATGATTAACGGTTCATTAGAGCAGGGTTTTTTAACCCTGGTTCTAAGACCCCACTATCCTTTATGTTTTAGATGCGTCTCTTCTGAAGCACACCTGATTCAAATGATTGCATTATCCCCTCAGCAGTCATCAAATGCTACAACAACCTGTTAGTCACCTTTTTATTCAGGTCAGGTGTGTGGAGGCAGGAAACACCTAAAACATAAAGGACAGTGGGACATGTGGAACCAGGGTAAAGAAACTCTGCATTGAACATTGATTGGCACCATACGACTGTACACAGCAGCTTCAAAGGCAGGAACCGATAGGAATCATTACAGTTGCCGGTTAGCAACTCTTTAAATTTGTTACACTTTGTGGGCAGTGTGAAGAAATAAACATCATAAGTATAATGACGATATTACACAATTATAAATTTGTTGTTTAGAGTATGCAGTAAAGATTCAACTGAACATACAAACTTAAGTCTTTGCCAATGAAAATGTTTGAGTTCCTATAAGAAGAGAAGGAAGCAAAATGTTTTTACTTGGTTTAATGAACTAAAACAATAAACCTAAATCTAGACAGAGATGTACAACTTGATAAAACATTACTTTTAATAATGATTTCGATGAGACAGATTTTCCTTAAACAATTCAAATTTATCAAGTAGGCATTATGTACGTTTACTGAGTTTTCTAATAATACTACCACCTGTGACCAAAACACACAAAACTGCAGCACTTTTCTTCTTCTCCTTGTAGCTCATGCTCATACTTAATAAGGCTTTTTTGTTGTTGTTTTTTTTTACTTTTTTCACCTTACGTGGTGTTACTGTTGGTGTCTGAGTTGAGCTAGCCAGGAGCTTCTGAATATCCTCAAAATCCATCTTGAGTATAAGGCTTTGATTGTTTGCTAGTTCGAACCCGTTTACCATACATGTGCTTGATGTCACATCCGCCCAACCTTTGACCGTAAGTAAATTAACCCTTTAACTGCCTTGTCAACCTTCAGCCTACCCTTTTCAATTCAAATGGTCAATCATATGGTTGACCAGGCAGTTAAAGGGTTAAGGAAAATATGCTACAGGCAGGTAGATGCATCGGTGCTGAACTACTAAGGTTTTATTTTTTAGTCGTAAAGAGTCAAATAAAAGCATATTTTAAAGATATTTTTCAGTAAAAGCTTAAATGTCTCTGTAACTTCAGCTATTGATTTAAATAGAAAAACGTCTAATTAAATACATTTATTATTTGTTGAGGTTACATGAGTATTAGCATTTCAATATTCTGTTTTGACCCATCAACTAAAGACAAAAAGTTTTCCTGCATTCACGTGTATGTTTTCTCTCACATCACTTAACACAAATTACATGCTTAGCCTCTTTTAAAGTTATGTTATTCAAGTTACACCTTGAAAATGCATAAATAATACATACTAATCCATAGGACTGAGTTAAATGTACTCAAAAAATTCAAAACATGTTAAACTATATCAATGCATTAAAGTTAGCAGTGTTTTCTACACAGCAGACCTTTACCTTGGTCCTAGGGTCTTCAGATAATTTGTTTTAGGTGAATTTAAACAGAAATAATACAGGACACTACCCAGGAATAGATGCATACAGAAAGAAGAACTTGATGCAAAAATTAGGTAGTGATAAATTACCTTGGCTTCTTCAAAATTACAGTAATGCAGTTATTGATGACTATTATATTTCTTACAATATCACATATAGCCAAATATGTTCAAAGATTTGACAAGTGAGATACAGACCCCAGAAATGAAATGATACAGAAATTTTTAGCTTAAATCTCACCTGCACATTTACCTAATCATGATAAATGCTTAAAATGTATCTGCCTTGTTTGCACATTTTATTACCTACCATTTTTCAAGAGATTCTTTGATAGGATGCTACAAAAACAATCTTTTTCAGAGGTCTAGGGTAAAAATATTTGCATTCAGAACATACAGTGGCTGCAATCCCTAAGGAACATTTCTAGAAAACTCCATGAGTGCAGTGAATATGTGAAAACAACCTAAGACGGCAGGATTAAATGCCCTGGTTATAGTCATGGTTATATTGATGGAAAAATGGATTAATAGTTTAAGATAGTGGGAAAGGCAAATGATTAAGCCAAGTTGAAACTTTTTTTACTGCCCTTTTCTATTCTCCTCAAATTACTTTGTCTTTCATAACATTAAAGTTGTTACTTTGATTTAGAACAATATTACTATTCAATCATTACAGTGCAGCAACTAATGTTAAAAAACAATGTGTAGACATATGCTGATTGCACTTAACTTGAGGTGTTTGTATTGTTGATATTATTTTGGAATTAGACCTATGCTGTCAGCCTTTTTCTACTCTGAAATGCAGAAGAAAGTGTCATACTTTTTACTTTCAGAAGTTATATGACATTTTCATAATAATCTTCTTTTTTAATGACTTATCTATGTAAATGTTTTTAAATACAGTGTTGGGTAGAAAAAAAACACCTAGAAGTTCATTACAAGTTTAACAGACAATTTCATAGCACATAAAAACCACTGGCCCCACTGCAATCCTGATGAATAAACAAGATAAGATAGAAGGATAGATTTTGAAATTGTTTGAAAATTCCCAATAGTTAGCTTTGCTGTTGATATAACCATTAGTTGTGTGTCCTGAGTAAAGTAGGAAAAATTCAGCAGAACCCAAACAGAGAAAAAGCAAAAAACATTCAACCCTGAGAAAAAAACGATTTTCATGTTATTACAAAATCTGCATCATTTCTGTGAATAAATTTAGCCTGTTTTCAACATGAAATCCAGCCTGCTGGCACTTGCATATTGTTGGTGAGAAAATACACAGCTCAAATATATAGCGTCTTTGTTCGGCTCTGCACTGGCTGTTATGAGTGTCAGCTAATAAACTGTGTGCTTAAAGTAAGCACATAGCTATTTATGCAGATAGGCCACTTAATCTTATATTATCCTATAATGGTATGATTAAATAAAATACAACTAAAGAACTGATATGATTGAAGTCAGTAGGGATAGTAACAGTTTATCATGGGTTGAGTTATTTTTTTCCTTAATTTTAAGCCATCAATAAAAAAAGAATTTCCACTCTTTTTTTTTTTTTTTACAGTTTCTATGATGTAAACAGAGAGCTCTAAGATTCCAGAAACATAGTTTTTTCCCACCTGATTCCTTCTACCAGCAGCAAAAAAAAAAAAAAAGCAGAATAAAAGACATACTATTAAATCCTAAATCCAACACAGTACAATCTCTTGGTGTCCTATTCTTTTTTAACAAGCTTTTTACTGTCCATTTTAAATTTTCTCATCATTTGAAACTGTGTGATTGGATAAAGATGAAAGTCCATAGGTTTGGGGTAAAACATGCACCCTCTCTTGCTGGGGTAACTTGGGGACTGATTACGCTTCACAAAGCACAGCAAGGTTTTTTTTATGTACAAAAATAAACTGGTTTGAATTGTTGCATAATGAACACAACTCAGTACTGCAGACGGTAGATGGTTTCACAATTTTTTTCACTATTTTTTTATTTGCTAGTCAGTCAGCTGAATTGGAGCTTCTGTTGACAAAAAATGTTTAAGGGGAAGTGTTGCAGCAAACTATTCAAAGTTATCTGAATTAACAGCTTTGATACCATTTAGGTGGCTTCTAGGGTATTGCTAAAAAACTATGAAGCCTGTTTTCTCTTTAAAGTACTGTGGAGAGTGCCAACAATCGAATGGTTATATCCTCTTCAATTTATTTTGATTCCTACAAGTTTTCCAGCTTAGACTATACTCTTTTAGGATGGATGAATAACTCAGAAAAACCCTGTTAAGACTCGCATCCTTGTTGCCACGGCCTGTCATACATAGTAAAGCATAGCTGTGACAAAGAAAACTATATTTTTTCACAGGCTGTGATACTAATAATTTAGTAAAATTTGATTTGCCATAATAGAAATATGGAGATCATAGAATGACAAAATGAAGAATTGTGTTACTACCTGGCTGGTGTCCACAGTTAATCTAACAACGGTTTAAAGTCTGATTTCTCCTCGAATTACTGTTGCCCAATATGAAATTCTTATATCTTCTTCAATTCTGATTTGATTTCCACAAGTTTACATCATAGGAAAGCTTAGACTCCATTTTTAAAATCTACCCTGACAGACTTGCAATTACTGCTTTCTTGGTTGGCCAACGGCCTTATGGTTTAATTTGACCGTATGACATTAATTTATAACACACTAACTAGTAAAATAAATAAATAAACAACAGAATTAAATGCATACTTTGAGTGGAAAATTTGAACATACAGAGATTCTTAGGTAGCATGTGCAATTGACTATTTCAATCAACAAAGTGTACAACTGTCATGATGGGTTTAAGGTGTCGAACCCACATGCAGAACACCACAGGAGGCAGAGTAAAAGTTAACAAGTTTA
>JAUZNJ010032176.1:0-13815 GCA_034780135.1 Jordanella pulchra | reverse complement strand
TAACTTTGTTGGAACTGGATCTAACATACAAGTTGAAGGCTTGGATGAAGATATTAGTTTTGCTAACTCTGAGAGTTGAACTGGATCAAAACAGTCAAAACTAAGTTCAGGGGGGCTGGTGAGAGGGCCTCTGCTTACAGCGAACACTGTTCAGAGACAGACTGTGAGGCGCATCATACTTTTATTTTGGTAAAGCACATCTGGTTGAAGTGGTGGTGATGTCATAGCTGCTATTTTGAGATTTGTAGTTCTAAGATGTTGCCATGATAAGTGTTATACAGCTGTGCTTCAGAGTTGACATAGTCTCCCATTAAACAAAATAATCAATTCACACTTGTAATTACAATAAAATAACTGAAAAAAGTAATAATAAATAAATAAATACATTTACTAAATAAATTAGTAAAATGAACTATTAACTATTAACTCTATCTGTCTATTAATACTAATGAAGCTAATCCATAACATAGACCACAGGCTTGTCTTGAAGACATTACAACTTGGATGACTCTTGACTTTCTGCTTCTGAATGCTGACAAAAAAGAGGTCATTGTCTTTGGAACAGAGTCTCTAAAAATAAACTGATTATTAAGTCACTTCACTTGGATGGAATGAAATTAATCTCAGATAATAAAGTAAAAAAATGTTGGTGTTATTTTTTATCAAGATCTGTCATTTAAATCCCATATCAAAGAAGTTTCTAGAATTTCCTTCTTTCATACCCGGAATACTGCAAAAATTAGAAATATCCTGTCCAGGGGTGATGCTGAGAAACTACTCCATGCATTTGTTACTTCAAGGCTGGAATATTGTATTTTTCTACTATCAGGAAGTCGATAAAGCTTATAGTTAAAACAGAGTGATGTTTGCTTAGTTGCTGGGTGAGTAGAGAGGTAGGTGGAAGTAGAGCCCCAACAGTCGGATCCGGCGGGGGAGATTTCAGTCCAGAACAGGACGTTTCTCCTTAGCTCTGCCTTAGTCCTATTGTGACTCTACCTCTCTCAGACCTCATCCATTATAGTTAGGTTATCCTGAGCTATTATCTGTACTTGTGCTGCTATATGTTTGGGCTGTTAGATCACATAGGGACCACTTCTCATTCTGCTTCTCTATTTTCCCTTTCTGCATTATTTGTCCAATCATAACTTTGTGCTTTGTCTGCTTTTTCTCATTACAGTAGCTTCATCTGGTCTGTTCTTGTTCAGCTGTGACTACGTTCTGGATGGAAATATCAGCCGTGCTGCTACCATCAACATATTAGATCATAGATGTTGGAGATTGGCCTGTTTTTCAGTGTAGTCCTGTTTCTCTTACTGTGACTAACTAGATGGACTCTCCTTCATCCTCTGACATGGGGGCTGGCTTGGAGCTTGTCCGTCTGGTTGTGTCTTTCATGGAAAGGGCCACATGTGGAGCTGACAACTGCCTTTTGTATTTCTGCTTCTTCCTGTATGTCTGCTTCTGTCTCCTTGAACCCCAGTCGGCCTCGACAGATGGCCACTCACACTGAGCCTGGTTCTGCTGGAGGTCCTGTTAAAAGGGAGTTTTTCCTTTCCACTGTCGCTACATGCATGCTTGGTGTGAGGGATTGGTGTCGAGTCAATGAGTCGATGCAATCAGCTGGTTTTCCTTTGATGGCAAACACTAAACCAATGTGACTGCATGATTTTGATTAAATTGCCTCTATAAAGTGCCTTGAGATGACACATGTTGTGAATTTGTGCTATACAAATAAAAATGAATTGAACTGAATTTAATTAATATTTATGTCATGATTCTGATCATCAGCTCTGGACTGATTATCCATCTCTCCTCAGCGCTCATCAGCTCCACCTACACTCCAGCTTTTAAAAACTTGCCTCAGACCAGAAGCTGGTGCCAGATTATTCTCGAGCCATTTGGTGAGTCTAGTCCAGCGTATCTGTATTTCTGCCTGTCTCTCTATCACCCTTTTTTCCTCCTGATCATCTGAGCCAACCTGTTTCTAGTTGGACCTGTCTGTATACCTGCCTTGATCTGTTTTTTGCCCCTCTGATTATGATTCTGAATTCTGCCTTGGAGTTGCCCTCAGTCATCTCATCTTTTGGTTCTGACCCCTGCTCTGTCTCCGACATCTGGTTTCCCGGTTCCGACCCCTGCTCTGGGGTTTTTTTTCCAAAACACTTTAAGGTCAGTCATCTTTGCTCTCTGATAAACATTCTCACATTCTGTGGAAACTCACCTTTATATCTCCCTCCAGAAGAACTGGTTGCCATGCCTGACTCCTGTTGCTGTCCCTGTTCTGAAAGTCTTTTAAATAAACTGTTAATCATATACCTGTTGTCTGGCTCCATTATTGGGTCTGCTAATTCACTCACTTTGCAATTTATTTATTACTTTTGTAAATTTCAATTTATTTTACTGGCAGCTGTTTTTTTGTCTCCAATGAAAGGGTATGTAAAGCACAACAGTAACCGCCTCAGTTATGACGGGGCAGAAACATTACACATTTCTAATTAAAACAAAGAGTATTTTTGGACAAAATGATGAGTGGCTGGTATGAAAAAGTTGAAACAGATGGTGACTCATATCCTAGCCAGACAGAAAAAGAAAAAAAGGTTTTATAATAATCATACTACTGTTTTAATTCATTGTATTATTTCATTAGAATATAACAATGGCAAATCTGCAGATTGATAATGTCTTTCACTGGAAACTTCAGTGTTTACCTGAGAAAAACACGCATTTGCAGTTTAACTTGTGAATCAAGACTAATTACATATTTAAACGGGAATAAACTGATGTCAAAGGCCAATACATAACTCCACAAAGCAAAATTAAAAGAATTTTCTTTTCATTAAAAAAATAGATATTTTTGTACATTAGCACAGACACATGCTCAGTTAGGAGCCTGTTCCTCAGTTGCTTGACCTCCACACTTTCGGGCAACCTTTTCCTCAGGCTGTGAGAGTACTGAAACGATCTTTCATATTTCTTCTTGACAATATATGAATTTTTCAAGCTTGTTCTTTTACTAATTCATGTATAACTTCTATCTGAAGAGAATAAAAGGAACGGAATCTATAATTCATCAACTGAATGGGGCTACATATTGATAATTTAATTGATCGCTACATTTTGAATGCTTTGAATCAGTATGAAGCCAAAAGATCTATGTGGGTCAGTTTTTCACCTAAATCATTTCACTAAGGACCCCTGTAGTTTGGGTTTTTCAGACTGAAATTCTCAAATTCTTTCCTGAAAAAAAAAATATGTAGCTTGTCAGTTGCAGTTCAACAATTGATACATTTTATTTACAGTTACACAGCCACTCCAAAAATAATCCTCTGGTGTTTGATTTATTTACCTATCCAATATTCCACCCAAAATAAAAAATCTCAGTTACTTTGTATTTCTTTTCTTCATAATAAACCTGAAACTGCACAACTGATAACATTTTCTGCCCTGTACATCTTACACAAAAAGAGGAGGATTCAAGGCAATCAATAAAAGCAACTAATGTGTATGATTTTGTGAATTGTAAGACATTGTGTGAGATCAAATTGTTAGAACTGCCACAGACTCTTAATGAGATTTAGGTCTGGACTTTAGCTGGATACTTTTTAAAATGAATATTATTTAATTATATTTATTCAGTTTTAGCCCTGGTTGTGCTGTGTGTTTAGGCTTATTTTCTTGATGGAATGTCAAGCTCCAGTCATTTGCATAGTACTATTTTCATACTGGCTTCATCTGGTCTGATCCTGACATCATCCTGGATAGATGTGCTGCTGTCAGCAACACTTTAGATTATAGATGATAGAATTGGGCCTGTTTTTCAGTGTTTAGTCCTGTTTTTCCTCCTCTTCATCGCTATGGACTCAGCTTTTACTCTGACTAACTGGGTGTAGTCTTTCATGTCGTTGACATGAAATCTGTCTCATCTGCTTAACTGTTTCTTTCCAAGACAGAGCCACCCGTGGGGCTAGTTTATGTTTACCTTTTCAAACATAGAAAGTATAGATCAGTGCTTCAATGTTAGTTTTCTATATCTGCTTTTGTCTCCTTAAACCCCAGTCGGCCTCGGCATATGGACGTTCACACTGAGCCTGGTTCTGCTGGAGGTTTCTTCCTGTTAAAAGGGAGTTTTCCACTCCACTGTCGCTCCATGCATGCTTGGTCATTAACACAGGGTTATCCAGGAGGAGCGTGCAATCAGCTGGTTTTGTTTAGATAGAAAACTCATTTAGCAATCTGTATATATTACGTAATTGAACTGTTTCTGTAGAGCTTTTTGAGATGACGTGGTGTGAATTGGAAATAAACTGAATTGCGTAGAATTTTGCAGCCTTCAACTGGTGTACTTCCAGGATTGCCTTTCATTCAGTTCCATTCGTTGTCCTATAAACACTAACCAGGTTCCCTAACCCTGTTACTGAGTGATGTAAAGTGTTTACCGCTTATAGTAATTTGCATATAGGCAAAGTTTTATTTTTTTTTTCCAAAAGGACCGCTTTCAATCTGTTATCTACATCCTTATAAAGTTTTAAACTTTCCATTTTATTCTGGCCAAAGTGGCTTTCTTTTCATTCTTTATTAGGAAAGAAGAGACCTCATTAAATTAATTTCCCTGCTTAAGCTAAGAATCCTGCAGAGTCTTCATTGGCCTCTTGACTGTATCTCTAATAAATTACC
The DNA here is from genome assembly GCA_034780135.1 of Jordanella pulchra. Lineage (NCBI taxonomy): Eukaryota > Metazoa > Chordata > Actinopteri > Cyprinodontiformes > Cyprinodontidae > Jordanella > Jordanella pulchra. The sequence continues at coordinate 9,141 of JAUZNJ010032176.1, read as the reverse complement.
TTTCTAACCAATTATTTATCACTTTGTGTTGGTGTATCACATTAAATCCTAATAATATGCCTTTAATATTGTTGGTTCTATGTGACGAAAGATAGATAGAAAATCAAAGCGTTTGATTATAAAAAGCAAACCATTTTACTCTTTTAAAGGATGATTTAAGTAATCTAAATCTTATTTGGCTGCTCCTGTATAATTGTGTGACCTAACTGTTTCTGTTATAAGTCCTTATGTAAATGATTTTTCTTTAAGAAAGAGATGCTTGTTGTTCTAAATAATGGAAAAAAGCACCATGCTTCAGGGAAACGTGGAAATGGGTAAACACTGAATTGTGTTGCTTATATCCTTTCTAATTTTGTTTTGGTTGCTGTGAATATAGAATATTCTGCTTCACACAGTTAAGATGCCAGAAATGACAGCAGAGTTTTTAGCACTGTTGTGGAGACCTTTAGGATATTTTACCATGATTTTATCACAGTACACCAGAGGACTTGTCCTTTCATACATACCTTTAAATTCTGCCGTCATTTATAATCTCCACTAACCGATCTTCTTGTATAGACATTCTGGATTTATCTGCTTTGTTAACAAAGGTGTCACAGTTCCATTCCTCTGCAGTATGGAAGCAGTTTTCATGCACTGTCCCCAAAAATCCAGTTTGGCTTTGGTTTGACAGAATAAATCACACAAGTAAACAAATTTTACCAGCTATTTGTCATCACTGAAGTCTGCTGCCAGGATTAACTTTTTTGCTCAGAGATATTGCTGCTCTTTTAACTCAAACACTGTGGCCAGTGATCCCCTTGAGGATAACTATAGAAAAGGCATCCTTGCTCTTTTCATCTTTTCACAAAGCCGTTTAAACAGACATAAGTTGAGGGTGTTTGCTTTAATGTGGTTAATACTCTATAACACCATTTAATATGCTGTTAAGTTCTGAGGGTATTTTTTGGAAAGCTAAAATGTGACAAATGATAAACACACTTTGTAGACTCACTTTCAGGGAGGACCTTCTCAAAGCTGTCAAACCAGACAGTCGGCAACATTTGCAGCTCTGATTGTGCAAATGTTGACACAAAAAGACCATTTGATTTATCTTTTAATATATAATCATACAGTGATATTAAAAGGTCTGCAGCTGTCGGTTTGTTGGTGACCACAGTGCCTCATATCACTCCCTCTTGGTAAGGATATTGCACGTAAACTACTGATATTGTCTTGTTCTTATGGAGTAAATTTTGTTCCATTATCTTTGCAAGGAGGAACACATTTTTAAGTAGAACATTGAAAAAACAATGTCTAGTAGCAATTTTTGGAAACTAAATTAATAAAAATAGGCTTCCGGAAATGAAACTTTGAAAAATATTTCAGTCAACAAAGGTTTTGTGAGCAACTTTGCTGTTTTTTTTTTTTGAGATTTTGTTCTTTATTTTTTATCCGATTTTTTTTTTCAAATGTTGAAAATATTTTAGTTTTCAAATTTAATCAAAATTGTATCTTCTTTTAAATTTCCGTTTTTTAGACTGAATTTTTATGAATTGCATTCTTTTCAAATTCTGTTTCACAGATTCTCTTCACTTCTAGCCCAATGCAAAACGCTCCCTTGATACACACAATGACCACTAAAAACTGACCAATAGAAATGTGTCTTAGCTTTTCACCCCATCAAAGAGGAGAGACTATGATCTGTGAAACGCAATGAAAAATGCATTTTGAAAACCCTCCTTTGAAATAGAGAAATTTGAAAATATAAAATCTGAAAAAAAGGCAAAAAGTGAAAATGCGAAATTTGAATAACAAAATATGATTCTTTGATTAAAAAGTTTTTCAAAATTTCATTTCTGGATCACAGTGTCTTCAAATTTCCATTTACTAAACATTTTCTTTACTGCTACAATAATGGAACTGTCTGTAGACAAGTAAACCTGGAGTGCTTACCACTGTAAAATATTGATCCCCTTCAACATTTGTATCTCAGACTCTGCTATTTCTACAATGCAATGCAATCTATAATTATTATTTTTCTCCATCTTTGTCACTTTTTTCTATTTTTCCAGAAAGTTGCAGGCTCTGCATTTGTCTCCTCACTTGATCTTTCTTCACTTTGCAAAGAAACTTCCCAATAATGATTGTTTTTTGTTTTCTGATAGATAAATAATGATAAATTTCAGCAGTAAAATATCATGTCATAATGTCTCAAAGCCTAATAAAACTGAGAGAATCCATTCAGTTTTCAAAAACAAACAAACAAAAAAACAAATTTCAAACTCAGACAAGAAAGCAAAATAGAAATATTAAAATGTGTTTAGTCTTTCTTAAATGACCTATGATCCAGTACTGCTCTGGGGCTCTGGTGTTGGGGACAGCAAAGCTATCTATAATGAGTAGTGTTGCCATGGCAAAGTATTAATGTCATAAAAAACATTAAAATATAAAAAAGACTCTGAAAACCAAGTTATTCTATGATTCTTCTATAAAAATGGTTTGCATAAGTATTGTCAGGTTTGCAATCTTATGCTTTACAATAAAAGTTGACTGCATGAAAAATACTTTCTTATTTTCCTCTGGTACAAATAAATGCTCATCTAAGCTTTGTTAATCTTTAAAACAAAAATTGTAGAGATTGTATTGACATGAGATCAGTGTTAAACCTTCTTTTTTATTTCTTAACGAACCTTTCTGAATAGCTCTTGTAGCATTAATGTAAACTTTACACATTTAGATGAAACAAACTATTTTTCCTATGTTGTGTTTAGTTTTGTTATGGTTTCAACCAAATATTCTATCTTCTGTGTAGTACCTTGTAAAGCATTCAGTTCTTGGAAATGTTCAGATTTTACAAAATATACATTGTTGAAAATTTTTTAACAGTAAAAATCCTAAAATGTTGCCTACATCTGTATTTACCTCCCTTACTCTAAAAAATATAATTAATAAATAAAAAGCGTCTCAACAGCAGTCAGGTCAAGAATAAAGCTGTGGAGGTAAAAGCAGAGTAAACAATAGAAAACAATATTAAAAGCTCAGAACATCTCAGTGAGAACTGTTCAATTATTATTTATTGTAGAAAGAATAAACCTACCAAAAAATGACATCCGCTCTTGTGTATACTGACAGGATGGGAAAGGAGAGCTTTAATTAGAAAAACAGCCAACAGGCTTTACGACATAGGTTAACCAATCTGTCCATTGGTTACTGGCTTATCATGCACTGCTCACATCTACATGTTATGGCGTTAAAATATCAAAACAACTTTATGTCCTAAAGGTCTAATGCTGAATGTGGCACCTTGAATACATAGTGGTAGCATCATGCTGTGAGGATATTCCTCTTAAGTTTTAAAGGTAAACTAGTCTAAGTTGATGTAAAAACTGAAGTAGCGAAATGCAAAAAAAAATAAATAAATAAAAAGAAGAATCTTAATCTAACATTTGCTAGATGCTGTGAAAGACTGGGATGGAGGCCAAAATATTCAGCCAAAGCTGCAATAGAATCTAGTTACATTTGAAAACTGATGGTCACACATTCAGCCCGACTGAGCTTTAGAGGTTTTGCAAAACAAAGGATGGGAACAAAAGACTAAAAATAACTGTAAACAAGCTACGCTGGTTGAATTACATCCTAAAGAGGTGTAATTGCTGCAAGTTTGCTGAGATTTTTGACCTCAATAGCAATTTATTCAGTTGCAGATGGGTCATTTATTCTCTCAAAACCACAAATGTGAAACTCATTATTACCTAACAGGAAAGGGCAGCAAAGCCAGTAAGGGCTTTCACCTGCATGCATGATTTTATGATGATAAGCACTGAATGCTGATTATTGCTTAACTAGGATTCCAAGCATGGCAATGACAAAGCTCTAATAAAAATAAAAAAGACTGTTTAATAGTCCTTTGTGTTTAAAGCGAATCTAATTCTACAACAAATCAACAAGAAGCTACGATGCAGGATGGCTGGGATTCAGTCCTGAGAGTTGCAGTTTAGCTGGTCTGCCACAAATGAACGTGTGTCCGTATGTTTGGACGGATCGATATGACCGGTATCGCCTCCCTGTGTCTGGCTCCCCCTGGTCCGGGAGATAAAGCTCACAGAGTAAACCTACAGCCAGACGAATGAGTGGGATTAACAACCAGCACTTATTTGGGAGAAGAAAAGAGGCAGAAGCTAAAGATATAAGGATTCCAACACTTTCACATTATTTTGTGGAGTAGGTGTACAGCAGGTACTGTCAAGGAAAAGGTCAAAATCAATCAATCCTGCACTATCCATCTGCCTGCCTCAAATTGCATATTGACTCTGTGTAACAGTCTCCAAGCTGGTGGATTAGATGCATGTTGACAAGGGTCTAAGGCTGGAGAGGAGCTATTCTGCTAGAGTATCTATATGCTTTCAGAGAGCGCTGAGCTGATGTTACTGAGACAAAGTTGTTCATTTCTCTCCTCTCTGCTCTATTTCTTGTTCCACCGTGTGGGTGTTTATGGGAGGTGAGAGAAAGGTGCTTTTGCTCACCAAGCAGAATGGCAAACGGGCTCCAGTTTGCTTGTGTGTGTGTGTCCGCTTATATATATATATATATACATATATATATATATATATATATGACACCTAGTTATCTCAATCCTTAAATGTCCACTCTCTCCCAGAGCTGTTAGTATGCCAGGGTGTTTCAGTGCGTGGTTGGAGAAAAGGCCAAACTTGAAGCCACTTGGTTCACATAAAGCATGGAAGTATTATCTTTGATGTGTTGATGAGAACCTTTCAAGTGCTTCATGAAAAAAAAGAGAATTTCTTTCTTCTTTTTCTCCAGAACTGCAGGTAAAGGCTTTAGAAATGTAATTCCTGCATTCTAAAATCCATGTTTGAGGTTTGGAGGATGCTTTTGAAATTCAAGTATTTAAAACAGATTTCTATAAATATGGATTGCCTTTCAAAAGTATTTACACTCTGTGAACCTATTCACATCCTGTCACTTCATGATCGCTTAATTCTGTGTTTTCTAGTTGGTATTTTATGTGAGGAACCAACAAGTATTTATCAAGTATGAAATAACAGATAAGGAAGAGACGTGATAGGAGGAGGAGGAGGAGGAAGCATTTGCATCGGACTTATATCCTTTTGTCTGTAAAATAAACATATGCAACATTTATTGCTGTATATTTTTAAACTTAACATGAAGAAAATGGCAAGAAAATAGCACTGCTCACATCGGGAGCACTACTTAATCTTGGAAAACAGTTTACGACTGTATAGAATTACTCTTCGTAAAACAAGAGTAGCACATTTCCCTTCATTTATAGAGGAAAATAAGAACAAGCCTATATTTCTTTTTACTACAGTTGCCAAACTCACCCAGAGCCATAGCTCTGCTGAGCTTTACTTTCCCCCTGCTCTTAGCAGTAATGATTTTATGAGAGCTCATCATAGCACGAAGCAGCTCTGGTGAAAGTCAATGATATTCTCATGGCTTCAGATAATGGACTTGTATCTGAACTAGTCCTTTTAGATCTCAGTGCTGCATTTGATGAGGTCGATCATATTCTTTTTGTAAAGGCTTGAGCATTTTGTATGAACTAGGAACTCCATCAGTCTGGTTTAAATCTTATTTAACTCACAGATTTTAGTTTGTTTATGTTAATGGTAAATCTTCATCATGCTGGTGGGTTACCTGTAGAGTACCACAGGGATCAGTGCTAGGGTTATTTCTTTTTACTATATAGCCATACTCCTACTTGGTAGAATTATTAGACAGCATGAGATTAATTTCCACTGCTATGTTGATGATACTCAGCTATATCTGCCTATAAATTCTAATGAAACTAACCCATTACATAGACTACAGGCATGTCTTGGAAGATATAAAAACCTAGATGATTCTGTAATCTCATTTGGATAGTTAGGGGGCTGGATGGTGCACTTTGAGGAGTGGTAAACATAGTTGGAATGCTTAGTTAGTCTTCTCTTGATCACAGATAAGCAGGATATGTGCAAGTTACACCCGGAGAAGGGAGGAACTTTAGTATAAGTAGGAGAGAAGACAACAGATCAGGGCCACTGCTGTTCGTTAGAGCAGTGGTTACGCTGGCCTAGAAGGTAAGATCTTCATTTTTTACTTCTATCAATGGATGTTGTTAAACATGAGTGGAATAAATTCTGTTAATACTTAAAGATGTTTCTGCACACTATCCTAGAACCATCCCTTCTCGGATTATGAACCGGGGGAACCCATAACAACTCGAAAATTTCTGCTTTTGAATGCAAATAAAATACTGTTCTGTGAGCAATTCCTGTCGAGTCAAGGACACAATGCAAGCAAATATCTACTGTCACCACATGCTCATCCAGAAGGAGTGAGTCCTTCAAAGTCAATGACTCGATGCAATCAGCTGGTTTTCCATAGATGGAAAACTTTGCACCATTCTGACTTTATGACCTGGTTGAATTGTCTCTGTAAAGTGCCCAGAATTGTGAATTGGTACTATAGAGATCAACTGAATATGTGGAATGTGTGACTAACAGCTGTCGGTAATTAGTACTGGTAAGTCACATTTAACCCCTTGCTAGTCTTCTGAATAGTGAACTTTTTGCCTGGTTTGTGAATTTACACAACTATTTTTCTAAAAAAAAGAGTTTATACCTTCAAAGAACAACTGTAATTTCAGAGATTAAAGCACATGTTTGTTCTCTGTAATCTAATTAGTAATCTTTTGTGGCCAGTCACACAGAATTTTATTTAGGGGTATAAGTATAAAGAGTTCTGTATACAACTACCACTGCAGTATTGATACATACCACTGTTCAGATTCGTGTTTTTAGAAAATCCTCTATCTTTTCCTTCATATCAAGGTAAAAAAGTTGCAGATTTATAAAAACTTCTGCAAGGCTCTGTAATTGGTAGTAGAGCTAAACTGTTTTATCCAGACTGTACTTTCCAGTATTAAAGCATCCTTTTATCGTCTCATTCAGACTTTCCTGAAAGGCTTTTGCAGCAAACCTGTCTGATACTTCATTGTGTTCTTAAAAAAAATGTTTGTTTTCCACTGATAGCAAACTGCATGTGATGCACAACCAGATGTGTTATAACCATCTAATAATGGTAGATTGTTAGAGGAAACTAAGACCAACAACATTCTTTGAAGGAATTTACTTCTGAGAAGCCACAAAGAAGATATTCAAGGAGTTTAAGTTTTTTAGGTGCAAGAGATAAAGGTGAAAACAGAAGACTCAGAGGTTTTTGTTAAACCAGCACAAGAATACTTAATATTCTTTCCTAGCAAGGGTTGCTCCATAATTCAGCAGTATCTGGACCTAAGCTTCTCATCCACTCATTTTTTCCTCTATACACACAAGCGAACAAGCTCAATCACCTTGGATACTGTGTTCTTGGCCTTTGCCCCCTGCTTGAAAGATAGCTGCCTTGAGATGTGAATCGTCTTGAATGCCGATTGTGCATCTTGATTTTTATTTAACGTGAAAACCTAACAAAGTGTGGAGACAGCTAATACAGTTTGGCATTCACCTTTGGATGAGGTTAAAAGGGCTTTCTTTACAACTTCATTTCACATTTGATGGGTCCGTGGCAAACAAAGCAACAGTTCATAGTTTTGTAGAAACAAGAGCTTTTCAACTTGGCTGTGAGAACAGAAAAAAATATTTTCATGTACTTTATTTTCTTTTTGAGCAAGCATAACAAAACCAGGCTCCTATATTCAGAAAATGTTTTTGTTAAATCTGTCACATATGTGCATATAGAATATTATTATCTGGCATATGAGGAATGTGATAAAAGCACAGATGACAGATTTACCCCTACATGAAATGCTGAAGCTAAAAAGAACAACCTAACTAAGCAGCCTTTTGTCTTTTCCATTTTTGTCAAGAAACTATATCATACAAAGCAGACGGACAAAAATAAAGATACTGAAACAAGGGATGGAGGTGAGACACTGTAACATAGAAAGCTTTTCAATTTATATTGCCTTTGGCTGCAACAGAAAAAAAATGAATCCATAAATAGACATTTATGTGAACATAGTCATATCGGAGTCAAAATGTCTTGTTTTGTATGTGAACCTGAGCCAGGAATGTTGCTACTAACGTTAGCTGTGGCGACTATGCCACAAAACATTAACAAACTCTTAAAAGGAATTACAGGAAGAGAAAAAATGAGCTTTCTAAGCTCACCCAAAACAACTTAGTGAACCTTGCAAGCATGAACTAAATCGTTTCGAGGATTATATCTCTTTAAAATAGTGGCAGTGTATTTTTACATGTCCATTTGTGAACATATTGCTACTCTGTTTAAACACAAAATTAAGAGAAAAGCTTTTTTATTTGCTTTCATAATTAATATGGACAAACATCAGGCTCCTGGTTCAGTGCATGTTTTTCAACACATAGGGCTGTTGTTCTCCTGGAGGGAGAAACTCCTCCTTAGTCCAAAGTCTTTTGGGGCCTCTAATAGATTTTTTTCTTCCCATTTTTGTCCTGTATTGTCTCCTCTACTGACTCTGGTGGAGAGGAACCACCAACATGATGCAGCCACCACCATGTTTCAGATCTTCAGATATACATATAAACAGTATATATACTATAAATATATATACTTATAATACATAGCTATACTACTATAATGTATAGTATATATAATATATACACAAGATATATAATATATTTGTAAACATTTTTTAAAACTTATGATAATTAGTCCTCTTATTTTACGAGAAGGCTAAACAAAGTTAAAGTTCCCAAAAGGTATTTGTGTCAAATATTAAAATTTGAGCAGATCTGGGTATTTGTTTTTTTTTCTTTCATGGTTAAAGGAGCAATAAGTAATACTGACACCTAGCGTTTGAAATTGGAACATTACACAAAACACAGCATCTTATATGATGATTAATTCAGCTACCAGTTAGTAAATATGGGCAATAGACTTCACTGAATTACTTCTTGTTTTACCTCTATGTTTGAAAGGAGAAATAATTAAATTCAATACAATTCAGTTTATTTATATAGCGCCAAATCACAACACATGTCATCTCAGGGCGCTTCACAAGGACAATTCATTCAATTCACACAGTCAGATTAGTTAAAAGTTTTCTATCTAAGGAAAACCAGCTGATTGCATCGAATCATTGACTCGACAGCA
>JAUZNJ010032175.1:0-38950 GCA_034780135.1 Jordanella pulchra | reverse complement strand
AATGGAGTCTGGTGTGCTACTGCTTGGGTGGAAAGAAAACCAGCAGCCACATGGCCCTTTCTGGAACCACTTTGACACCCCTGACCTATGGGGACTCAAAGACTATGTTTAAAGCATCTTGAAACTGTGTTATACGTAGTTATTTGCTACTGTAAACAATAACTTGAGATGGTAAGGACACTGCAAATTTAAATGTACCTGTCCTGACGCAGTAGCATATCAGTCCTGATGCACATTTATTTAGAATTTGATGTCCACGTGTTATTCCCGAGTATTTTGTAGAATTGCATTTTTATCTAGATATGTTGCACTCTAGAAAAAGACAGAAATCATTCTTTGATTTGGCAACATTATTTGTCTCACATTGCACATATCTTCTTGGAATTGTTTCTCTCTTGAGCAGCTAAGCATTTATGCACAGATCTCTACAGGTACTTTACAGAGCTACTGCAACTTCAGTTAGTGCAGAACTCAGATCATGTAAAACCTCAGTGCCTGAACTAATATGTAACATTTTTAAAATAATGCTTTAAACAAAAAGAATGCAAAGGCAAATAAAACACAGTGAATAAACACAAAAATAAATAGTATACTGTTTGAGTTTTTTATCATTATTTAAATGTTAGTTATAATCTAAATTGTGTATATTTTCCTGCTGCATAAATAATGTGTTCTTCTACAAACTTCTCAAACAGTTCTCTGGATTTTCTCCCCATTCCATCTACCAGAACAGGGATATTATTTTTTGCATAAATTAACTACATAATTTTGAATGGAACTGAGATCAGGCAAGTGTCATTGTCATTTCAAAACACTGACTGTTCTCAGAAGTTACTATAAATACTGTAATTTTACAGTATTCTAGGCTCATTGTTAATGTAAAGGATCATTTGCACCTTTTGCGTTTGTGCTTTTGTTTACAAACTGTTAAGATTTTGTCACTACAGGACTTGCTTTACTGTGTTGAATGACACAAGCTTCAACTAACATTTTCGTCTAGCATTGATTAACACATTGCACACTCTGGGATATCCCTTCATCCTGGACTGTATAGACATCCTGTACTGTATCCTAGACATTCCTGTACTGTGTGTCGTAGTTCTATTAATTGAGTATATTGGTATGGAACCTTCAAGCTCTTGAAAATTATAATCTGTGTCATGTTAGGGTTTCCGAGCTGTCTAACCCACATGCAGAACACCAAGACAGATAAGCGTTATTTAAGTTAAAGATATTTATTGAGGTGGTGAGACTGGAAGCGGGTCCAAAGCCTGATCCGGGGAGAACAGAACGGCAGAAACTGTCACTGAGAGAGAATCAGATTGGTGAGTTCACGGCACGTAGGAAAACTCAGTGACTGTGGGATAATGGTTGTTTCCTTACTGTAGATGATGGTTGAGTGGAAGTCACAGGTGGGTTCTGGTGTCCGGGGTCCTAGTATCCAGTGTGGGTCCAGGAGCAAGAAGGAGTGCAGTGGGAAACGGACAGTTCGGCTCAGAAGGAACGGTTTCTCCAGGAAACTGTTATGCTGCCAGTAGTCGGACCTTAAGGATCCAAGTAAACAACGAAGGAAGGAGCAGAAAGCTCAGGCATCCAGTGGGTAAAAACCACGGCGTCACGAGGAGAGAGACTCACAGAAAAATTCAGGAGCAGACGGCATCCAGGCTTTCCAGGAGAACCTGAAGGCAATGAGGAGATAAGCACAAGAGGATTAGTTTCTCACAGAAACTAACAACGAGGAGATCACAAGGGATGCTTGAGACTCAGAAGGCTTTGTGATACCATCAGATAGCAAACACTCGGCTCCGACTACTGGGCACCAGCTGTAGATATACTCAGGAGAAGATGAGGCCTGATTGGAAACACCTGAGCACTGGAGAACCACACCGCACATCCAACAGCCCCAGGCGCCATCTGGTGGAGGAAGAAGAAAGGCGCACACGAGAGAAACCCACACAGGAGGGACTGAGAGTCCCAGATCATGACAATCTGAACTTTATAGGCCCATAGTTCTCTCCCTAAAGCTTTTCAGGTTCATTTTTTCATAATATTAGATTAAAATAAATGTAAAAATAAATTTTCTTCTGGTTAACTGAAATGCTTTAAATCACCAATCGTCAGCTTACAAAGCCACAGTATTATCATTGGAACTTTTCTGAATAGTTTAAAGATATGGTAATCCAAGTTATTCTAATTCTTTAAATTAGAGAAAGTATCAAACCATGTCTGACTTAATGCTAGGCATTACAGAAGTTTGGAACACTTGCTATATTTCTTTTATACAGTTTAACAGCAGCTTAAAAACCCATTGACCTTGTAATAAACTATCAGCTCACAAAAGAACGCAGGTCAAAAATAATAAAGGAAGCACATTTCTGTGCTATTAATCAAGAACTTAAAAATATAGAATAAAAGAAATCATATTGACTATCATTAAATTGACGAACGGAATGCATTATAATCTAGTGAGTAAGTAATGTATTGCCTCATGGCTCATCTTCTAGGGTTATGGAGTATGTGATTGGTAAGATTTATTTCTTTTGACCTGCTTGAAATTTGCTGTGGTATTAAGCTGCTCTGAGTCATGGGCGTTACACGGTTATAAACTTGACCTCCAATTATTTACAGCATCTTCTACAGGGCATTACAGCAGAGCATTTTCATCAGACAAGCCTGCTTGAGCTTTGACATACTTAAGCTGCTTTGACATACCATTGCATTATAGTCAATCAAAGCCTTTCTGTATATAAAGAGAACAACAACGAGCATAGTAGAAGAAATACAAGAATAGATATGTGTAGTATTATTTACGTGTATAATTAATTCTTTTTATGCTGTAGGTGCAAGTTCACCCTTGGACACCCCTGAAAATCTAACAAATACGTTACTCAAACTATTCACACTTATGCCATTCGGCAGCAGCTTCTCGACAAGGACACATTAAGAATGTGTAGGGGCTGTGCATATAGGAGCCAACAAGTCTCTTGAGCATTAATGCATTTTCATTAAGGTGTGCTCGATTTACCGGTACCACTAAAGGAGACCTCATTTGAATCTTTTAAATAAACATGAAAATAATGGCATGGAACATCAATAGAACACATACAACACATTTTTTTAATAGCTTCTGAAAAGAATTGTCTCTTGGGGACAATAGATTAACATGTAGGTTTTGCTCATGCATAATAATCGAGACCAGATCTCCTCAAACAAAAGACTCTAGCCAAGCAAACTGTGCTGGTGACCAGGCAGTCAGATACTGGATGCGCTAATCTCATGTTCAAATCCAAAAATCACTTTTTCAAAGGGGTTTTATTGAGCAAAGCTCACTTTCTTTGCCTGAGTCATCAACACTGAAACAGAAAAAATCCATCTTTTCCAGAAATGCTTCTAATATGAGTAAGACAATATTTTTTATAATTATAAATATTTTTCACCTGCTTTTTACAGTACTGGTAAGAAGTTTACTTCGCACTCCTTTTCTGGAATGGTATACTTTGAATTTCCAGCCTTTCATACTTTTTTTTGATATACAGTAATTTTTTTTCATCAATAAAGGGTATATAATAAAAACATCTCCCTGAATCAAACATATTGCAAAAGTTTAAAAATAATGGAAGTGAATATTTACTGTTGCCATAAGCTCATGCAGGAGGAGCATGCTCTGCAAATGACTCAATGCAATCAGCTTGTTTTCCTCAGACAGAAAACTTTCATCAATCTGACTGTATGATCTGATTGAATTGTCTCTGTTAAGAGCTTTGGAATGACATGTGTTTTGAAATGGTGCAATACAAATATACTGAATTGAATTGAAATTGTTTTAGGTTCACAACACAGCAGATATTAATTTGTCAGCTGTAATGTCTGCATTGCCAACAAGTTTTTTTCTCACAATTCTCACAAAGTCAACAACTAAAAGAGATCCCAATGATTAAAGGCATGATTCTAAGAAATCTCGGAGAATGTCTAGTAATTCAGGAAAGAATAATGACCAAATATTCACCTAGAATTACGACAGAAGCTGGGAAATGGCTACAATTGGTCAATTAATACAGTCAGAGGTATGTATATACTTGAGCCCTTTTATGGTATTTAAACACATATCCTAAAAGTAGCATTCTTTCTTTGATTTTTTTTATTCTAAACATTTTGAAGAAGATGCATCAACAAAATATTGCAAAAAAGACCTTTACCTCTTTTGATCTACAGTGAATCAAGGCAACTGTTTGGGACCACTCTAATGAAGACGATAAACTGCTAATGAATATTTACGAAATTTATTTGTATTTATCTGACCCTAAGCCAATATTTTTAAACAAACCAGGACTTCTCTAATACAAAAAGGATCAAAGAGAAAAATCAAACAAGCTTTGAGCAATAACTCTTTCTTTAAAACTCATGAAAAGAAAGTGTATTCATATTGCAGCCCAAAAATTATTCTGCAATCTAACATGTTGATTAAAATGGAAAATTTCATTCATTGGCATAGTGACATTGTCTGCAATATTGAAATATCAAAGTAATCACAGTGCTGAGCCAAGACATTTGACTAAATCAAACATTGATTCAAAAAACAAATAAAAAAACACTCACAAAAGAACAAATCATTTTAGAACTAAAAAATATGCAGGTTTAGATTCATTTGTGCAGATATGCTGTGGGCATGAGGATACCGAAACAGTATCATCGCTTTGTAGGAAGACATGGCTGCCTGTGTGCATCATTTACATGGGCTGCATGAGTGCAGGCAGCAGAGCGGTTCAAGGATCCGCAGGTGATGGATATAAGGCTGAGAAGTGAATAAGGAAGTTTTGGGATGATGGCTCAGAATCAAGCAATATTTGACTGTTGCTCCTAACTCACTCTCCTGAGTGATAATAGCTATACCCTGCTGCCGAGCTGTTCTTGTAGCCTGGAGGAGTGGCGGGCTTTGTGTCAGTGCTACAGGTCCTGCAAGCCAAGATGCTAGTCTTTGTCAAGAAAAAGCAAAAAATGCATTTATCCAAATTTTCTGTGTTTTCGTCCAAGTTTTACAGAAGCAGATGGTTATCCAGGGATTACTGTTCACTGTATAAGTCAAATTTTACAGCCTCTAATACAAATGTACACATCAATGTAGAAACACTGGATCAGAAGACAGTCTAGGCTTTAAGAGTCACCTCAGGAGCATGTGAGCCACTACATTTTCTGCTCTTCTTGTCAAATTTATTATTCATTCAGTTTGTTTAAGCTGTGGACAAAATGCAATAAGAAAATTCACGCTTAATAAAACACATGAATAGAAAGTGAATATATTGGCTTTGTTGTAATCAACAGAAATTTTAGAGAAATTTTGTTTCACTGTTTATAAAGTACAACATTTTGGTTAATTATTCTCCATGGTCCAATGAGCTCAGATAGGAGTGAGCCTAGAGAGGCAATAATTGTAGAGGTTTTGAGAGACTCTGGAATATTTTCTGTACAGTTTTGTAGACTTTTACTTTAAGCATCAGTAATCCAATATCTCATGTTTTAAGGGCATAGTTTATTAATTAAACAGTTTGGCATAGAGTTCTTTACAGGTACATCTATTCAGTTGCTACTTATTGTCAAGATTATTCACCCATTCATCAGAATATTAGGCGTTCCAGTTACTTCCATTGGCACAGGCTACTGGCCATCAGGTGCACCTGGCAATGTCCAGCGGGCCAACACATTTTGGGTTGGCCCAAGGTTGTCATAATGAAAAAAGGTCATAATGAAAAAAGTAGTTACAGTATAGTTAATAAATGTAATTTTTTTATATATATATACACTTGAGGTTGTTATTTAGTGATTACGAATCAGTGGTAGTATATCAATGTATTAACTCTTTCTCGTCAAAGTAGGATGTTTAACAAATCAAAGCCTTTGAGTCCAACAAATATACACACACAGCTATTCTGGCAATAGAAGATAAGTGCATTCCTCTTTAATGTCATACACAGTCTTAACATTGCAGAAAACAATGGTAGGGAAACAACTTCTGAGTATTAATACGGGTTATTTGCGTTTCTGTGGAGCCTGTAGCATCTTAATCAGCCTCTGTAGGATAATCTTCTTATTTCGCATAAATGTGCATATGTAATTTAGATGCTTTCCTCCCATCTTAGCCTCAAACATTACAGTTCAAATTCTCATCTTCAGTGCTGTGTTGCAACCAAATTTCAGTACAATGATGTAGTTAAAATCCCCGCTAGGGTTATAATAAAAAGTGGTGCTGTAAAGCAAAGGTTGGATGAGACAAGTCTTTGTTTAAAGTTGTACATCTATGTGCAGTAGTGTAAAATATGTTTTTAGTAAACCCCACACATAAATCCCTAAACCTGTTTTCTTTTTTAAGTTACTTGGGTCATTTCAGAGCAAAATAAACAACCCATAGTTAAGCCTAAACACATTTAAAAAATGAAAAAATAATAAAAATTGATATCTTCTACCTGCTTTTAAAGGGGCCTGGTTACATACTATGTTTATAAAAACAAAACCTTATTTGTCAGGTAAAAAAAAACCTTTCTTTCTAGCCTGAAAATTCTTTCAGATTTATATTGTATTCTGGGTATCATGTCTTATCCCTCTAATTTTGCATCTTGAACACTGGATTTTGAAAATTCTTTCACACCCTAAATCTAATCTTTCTTTACTTCAAAAATACTTTTAAAGTACTTGGTTAGGCTAAGTAGATCATCTAGCCTTGTGTTTTTTGTTTTTTTTTTTTAGGATCCTGACTAACTAAATTTAAAATGTGGTTTTACAAAAATTATCTTATCTCATACTGTCTAACAGAAGTCACTTTGGGGGTATTTTCACTGCATGAACCTTTTTAGGAGCTGCTGTACTTTTGTAGGGTAGATTTCCTCCTCTTGCCTTACTCTTCAGAAACCAGAACAAAATGAGAATAAAATTCGGAAAAGTCTACCAAAAGTCTGTGAGCTAAAAATAGGGCTGTAAAGGTACTAATTTCAATGAAATAATTACACGTTGATGAGATCATTGTTCATCTTATAATACTGAGCCAATAAAGAAAAATCTGCATGGTTAAACTGTTCATGATTAAAAATCAACCAATGTTTCTTTTTTTTGTTTTTTGTTTTTTTTTTTACAAAAAGGTTAGGCACTATGGGGCCATTAAGTTTACATTTTTGACAAAAGCCTGTAGTATGAGATGAAGGATACAATTTTTAAAAATCTGTGGAGCTAAAAGATGAAAACATATAACAGAGAAAACAAAATTAACAAATGTGCTCTCAAAAAGGTATTAGAAGGTATTTCACATTAGATTACAGAGTAAGGGTGTTAGAATGAGCTATTATTAAGTATATTTATTTATTTAAGCAGTCAAAGCAGCCAAAACTTTTTTTTGCCCCTTGGGTTTGTCCTTGTCAGCATTAGATTTTTACTGGCATTAGCTTGGCAAGAAAAAATACACTAAAAGGGCCAAATGCTCCTTGTGGGCAATGCTGTTTTCTTTTTCTTTTTTTTATAAATCCCTCTTTTTGTAATTAATGCATTTTGGGGGGCTCCAAAGGGTGCCTTTGACTCCTATTGACTAAATCACCACACTGTGTGCTGTGTGACACAGTCAGCCCTCAGCAGAGCTTTAAAGCATTAGTTTTGAATGATCCTTGAAGTGTCTCCAAATTCAGACCTTGAGGAAGAACAATTCAACACTCAAGGATCACTGAAGGAGCCAAACTACAGATTAAGTAATGGCATCCTTTCAGGTTTTGTTTGCTGTGGGTCTGGACCCCATTGATACACTGAAACAATCAGATAATTGGTGTTAAAAGTGATAAAGCTTCCTTGAATACTGAGTGATTACAAGGATACTAGTTTAGCTAATCCTGTGAGGTGTGCTGAAGCTGAAAAACATATATAAAAAACATAGTAAATGTGCCTACAGGACCAAGATTTAAAAGAAACACTGCAATACAGCACTAATAATCACTAAAAAGATTTACTTTAAGCAGTATATATAGTACATTCTTGCCATTTTCCTTGGCTTTTCCATTTCAACACTCTGTGTGCTTTCATTAGCGTATTAAGATGCATTACAGCTTTCATCATAAAGATTATAAAAAGGTTTTTATATCTATATTCCCACCTGCAATATGGTTAGTGGCTATGCAGTATTGTCCATGTTACTGAAACAGATACAGCCCAGGTTTTGAATTGCTCGAACAATCAACGCAATTTTAACATATAAAAAACAGACACAGAATTCTAATTAATCTGTGTACACATTGCAAAATAAAAAGGTACAGTTTATAAAGCCATGCATACAGATTTTAAAACTGAGTTCACAGTTTAGTAAAGCATGAGCACTGATTTCCACTGTTTTTTTTCTTCTTCATCCACTCACATCTAAAGGGGCTCCAAAGAAAGAGGAATGCCGTATGTCTTACACTTTATCATTAGCAGCCAACATGAATGACTCTGGTGGTGGTGGGTTCTCAGCACACAGCTAGTTAGAAATGGAATATACTGCCTTAAGATAGTAAGTCAGAATTTACCCATCCAACAGTAAATTAAATGCTCAGTTTCTTCTATATCCTTTTTTTGCCGTCACTGTTATCACCGATGTCTCATGCTTTGACCATTCCATGGGAGACGCCATAGTTTAGATAGAAAAGTTCTGCCATACCTGGACCGTAATGGTGAAAAGAGCCTGACTGAGGCTCCCAAGAGGGTTTTGCAAGAGATCGAAGACGCTCCACCGAGTGTATGCTCAATGAGTGAATCTTTGTATGCTTTGCAAGCTATTAACACTATGGCAGTCAAGGATGCACAATAAAAGGTCAACAGCACTACACAAGATCAGCACTACACAAGATATCTTCTGCCACTTTCTCTCCTCACTGACAGACCTGTTTAGAGCTAACTGTACGGAAAGCACATAACATTCTGCGGGACTGTGCCACCTAGAACACAGGGTGTTTTATTGTTGCTCAAACACAGTGCTAAGGTCATGTATCATCATTCCCGGAGCAACATTTTACAAGAGTGCGGTAACCCTGATCAATGCTGTTTTTCCTTCAAGTGGCCATTTCCAATATACGACATTGGTCAATGAATCTATCTTTATTGTACTGCATTGTATATTGGCACAATGTCAACAAAGATTTGTCTTTCTGCAATTACAAAGATCAAATTGTACAACACAAAAAATGGAGACTTAAAAATAAGGGAAGAAAGACAAGCTAAAATGTAAAAAAGGTGTACACTACACTGTTCCAAAAGGTTTGTAATACACAAAAATGTTCCCATTATAAATGTCATTTTTTTTAAATATTCCCGAGTAGGTTTATTGCTCTAAGCCCACAAGCAATCAAGAATAGTAATGTTGTAATTTTAAGACTACATGTTAGGAATAAATGGGCAGTACCAAGTCTAACATTAAAACAGAAGATGTGTTGGATCAAGGTTCATTTAATGGTTGTATAACACAATCTAATCCAATGGTGGTATTAGTTCAAGTAACTAAATTACTAGTATTTACTGAAGAAAGAGCACTTTAGGTAATTATTGAAGCACCATCAATAATTTTAATGTTGCAAACCTTTTAGTAATGCTGCTACATTTTTTAACTGATGGAGGGGTACCATCAATCATGTTGGCAATATGATGAGTTGGGAGAAGCAAAGGAGTTAAGGGTGAAGAACTTAAAACAGTGGAAAAGTAGAAAAAAACCTGGATGAATATTGTAACATTATCTAGGCAAAGAAATACTGCATTCCATTATCTTGCTCGTAGCTCAGTGATATACTTAATGTTGTCCAAATTCATATTATGCCTTCAGTTTATTCCCAGTGTTTACTGAATTTAGTAAATCTTCAAATGACTAAGTCTTACTAAGGCTATTTATGAAGACAGATGGGACACAATCAATTTTCCCTTTTAAACTTGTCAGAGTGTTTCAAGCAAAAGAAAATTTCGGTATTTTTCATAAAATCTTACTGATAAATAGAAATAGGACCTGTGCATGTAATATGCACAGGGATACGATATAACATACTCAGTAATTATATCATTTAAGATTTTTCAGAGCATGTCAAATAACCCTAACCCTTACTCTGCAGTCACTCAATACTCCTAAAGAGAGACTGCAACATTGGAATAACACTGGAAAAAAATGTATTTTCTCATGGAGCAGGTAAATAATGAGATGATCTGCTAATGAAATTAGAATTTTTCCTTAAAAGAAGATTTTGAAATACTGTGCCATCAAAATAAGACTGTTTTATTACCTATTTTAAATGTAAATAACATTTCTATCCAGCAAATTGCTTTATTTACCCATTATAATTAATGGAAATATCGGCTTACTTTGGTTTTAATTTCAGCTGTGTAGGTTGAGGTTATACAGAATAAGGTTGGGAAGGTTGTCTGTAGAATATCTGTTGTTTAAGTTGAGGTTAGGGTTAAGTATTAATGATTAGGTTTAGGGTAAGTGTTACTGTAAGGCTGTAGAAATGAATGGAAGTCAATAGAAAGGCCCCACAAAGATAGTGAGATAAGTTTGTGTTTGTGTGTTTTCTACAATGCAAGACAGATCCATCAGTATTCTTTGGTATCGATCTTTGCCATAGTCATTGCCTTGTTCTTCTACATCTCACTCATGTTATTATAGATGGGCTAAAAGTTCATAAAGGAGGTCTAAGAAGACAGGAAGAAGAACAATCAGTGTGATGTTTCATCTTATTTTCATAAGATTAGGCTGAAACAATCCTGCCCGTCCTACCTCCCTGCATCTACAACACATTCTGGTCTTCATTCATGTTCACTTATACAGCAGAAAGGTATGGAAAGACTCTCTTGAGTTGTTTGTGGTTATGGGTGAGGTGAAAACTCCCTGGATTTGTCTAAAAGCTTTAATATTTTTGAAGTAATGGTCATGCTGGTGTTATTAAATGCTTTTCAGTTTCAAATTATATCTCAAAGAAGAAGAAAAATCCTTTTCTTCAGTAACCAAACCTGAATCTAAAGATATTTTCATGAAGTTGCATTGTGATTAAACCACACTGAAGATATACGTAAAACAGAGGAACCCAAAAAAAAATCTTAGGCCTTTTATTTGAAAGTCTTTGAGAAATATATTTTCTTCCTCCATGCTCTCTAATTTGCAAAGAGGTTGTTGGCAGTTAGCACAGATATCTCTGCACCACCTGCATCACCCTTGGCACTAAGAAATATCAGCCTCAGAATTCCCTTCTTAATTTTAGAAGAGATTGTGTTCTTTTTTTACTCTTTTTTAAGAGTTCTAGTTTTTAAAATAGGTTTAAATTTTTTCCCTCTAGCCAAAATAAAAAGTTGGGGACCCACCTTATTATCAGTAAATTTCAGTGTCTCTTAGATTGTGTTTTTTTAATGTGAATGTTATGAATTTGTGTCTGAGGTACAATAGAAAATTAGCTGAAGATGTAAATTTGTGAGCTGGTTTTCTTAAACAGCATTCAGTGCACTAGTGCATACAAGATACACAAAAACAACTTCTCTTCAAAGTTCAAGAATTTATTAAGGCATTCATGAATATTTACAGTCTAATGAGTTACGGTAATAAGCTTAACTGTTTGGACCTAAGCTAGCAATAATGAAATAAGCAACCAAGAAAATGGCTAGAAAGCAAACTGATAGAACAAATGGGACAAATTACCAACAAACTATAAATGAAGAAATGACAATGAGAAATAACAGAAAAAAATGACATAGTTAACAATAGTAAAGTAGTAAAAAATTTTAGAGTTCCAGATGTGTAATGGTCTTTACTAGGGTAATTATGAGGAGTGGCACTGAGTCATCATTAGCCCAAATGCTAAGAACTACTGTAACAACCAGTGCATGTATGTTTGGTAAGCCATCTAGCAACCAAACACATAGCACAGAGATGACACACCATACAGTGGCTAATTAAAACAGAGTCAGAGTCTTTTACAGCAGAACACAACAGTTAAAGAGGGTATAAAATTAGGCCTACATGTATGCAAATACAGGTATGTGTGTTTGCACAAACTAGAGAGGTGTTATAATGGTGGCAAGAAAAACAGGCCCAAAATGCTGAGGTTGGAATAAGCATATTAAGGAGCATTGCTCAAAGATATGGGCTCAGGTATGGCAATCCTTGTTTCAAGCAACGCCCGTACAAGAAGAAAATGCCTGAAGGCTCTTAACGGGTCTGAGAACA
Source organism: Jordanella pulchra (assembly GCA_034780135.1). NCBI lineage: Eukaryota > Metazoa > Chordata > Actinopteri > Cyprinodontiformes > Cyprinodontidae > Jordanella > Jordanella pulchra. The sequence continues at coordinate 26,751 of JAUZNJ010032175.1, read as the reverse complement.
AAGGACTGAACTGTTCCTTTATGTTTAAAGTCATCTTTTAAGATTAAAGTAAAATTTACATTTCATTTGGACATCAAAGTCCTCCAGTCCAGAAGGACAGGTGCACGTATCCCAGTGTATAGTTTCCACAGTCAATGATTTGGAGTGTCATGTTATCTGCTTGTGTTGGTCTATTGTTTTTTCTAAAGTTCACAGCCAGGGTTCCCATCTATTAACAGATTTTAGAGCAAATTGTTCTTCCTTCAGCTGAGAAGCTTTATGGAGATGCTGATTTTAGCAAGACTTGGCACTAACCAAAAAGCCAAAGATATAAAATGCTTTTAATGACCATCATGTTACTGTGCTAGATCGGCAATCAAAATTGCCTGACCTGAACCCAATTGACTAACAATTGAATACTGTCAAGTGTCAGATGACAGACAATAGACGTAATAATGCAGATGAGTGAAAACTGAAACTAAACTTTCTTGGGCTTCCATTACATCTCTGCAGAACCAGAGGCCAGCTGCTTTGTGCAATTTGCATTGATGCAATAATTAATGCAAAAGAAGACTTTGATTTGTGTTTGAAATATCCTTTTTTAATGTTGTTACGCAATATAAAAATTTTCAAGGGATTAAATTTTGGGTTAGGATTATCTACATTCGACCTCAAAATAACATTGTTAGGGTAAAAATATATATTTTTGTTTGATGTAACCCTGACCATCACAATCGCATGTCTAAATCCTAATGTTGAAATGGTTTTACTATTAATGTTTCCATCTCTTATCGGCAATATCTCATAAGTACACAGGGATCTCGTGGTAAAATAATCCCCCCTCCTACAAGTTCAGGAGATCATTAGTAAAGACTTGTCAGAAGAGTGTACCACTGCTTGCTCCTCTGTGCTCTGACAGTACCCATTACAAACACTTAAGTTATTTTCTCGCTATCCCTTATATCTTTCCGTTTCTATTTCTAATTCTCTATTCCTTCATTATGATGCTCGCATTTAGTTTTCTGATGATTTTTGCTCTGTATTGTACATCTGCAACCCTCTCTAATGTGGCTCCTTGTCTCTGCCTGCTCTGATCCAGTTTTTGATCGAATACTTCTAGATGCAAACCGAAACCCAACCACATATACACACACATTAGGTTGCCATTCAGCCACACAAAAAGAAAAACCTTGGTGACTAATTCTAGGTGATCCTCAGTGACCAATAAAAAAGCCCTGAGACTGACAGGTTGCTCTGCAGCTCAGATTTATTGAGTGTGGTCCCCCACCTTCCGTTCTCTTCACTCACTCTTAATTCCCCACCCCCCTTCTTGTTTTTCTCTATCGTGTTTCTGACTTCAGCCTCACTCTTCCGCTCTTTCTTTTAATTCTTCTTCGACTTTATCCTTGTTGAGCAAAGGGGAAAAAGAAGACTGCAGTCATTTACAATCCCCCCAATGTCTGAGTGATGGATTTCTATTTCTACAATTAGTTGAGAGATAAGGGGGTGAATTGGGTGGGTAAGGACTATACTAAAGGAAGAGGAAACATATTGCGAGACATATAGATTGTTGATAGCAAAGTAATCTTCAGGAAACTCCACAGGCCAAAGTAATGGATATTTCAGATGTGAGACAGGTAAAGGCACGAGAAAACAAAATATTACTTGTGCTGAACTGCTTTTTGGAAGAGTATGTGCATTGCTGTGGACACACAGCAGGGCATTACCCTCTACAATATACACACCGATGAAAACATTTGGATTTGTGTTCTGTGTATACTCACTTTTTCCCATTTTCCCTTCCACAGTTTACAGTGATGTAAGATGTAACCTTGCCAAATGGTGGGAAGTAACTCAACTTGTTGGGGACCAGAGGTGCTTCTTTCATCGGGTCACAGAAACAAAGATGCAGAAACTTTACTTTACATCTTTACATTTTTGAGAAGTATTCTTAATCACATTTTTGATATATAAAAACAGTCAGTTTTTAATTCAAGGCTTCCTGAAACAGAAAACATGTTATTATTGCTGATAAAATAACTTATTAAAGTGTGGATTATGTTTATTTAAGCAAGAAAAGAGCTTGACACAGGATTGATTCTCACTTTATCTGTAATTACTTTTCTGTGTATCATTGGTTAAAAGCTCTACGCCACTGTACGGAAAATGTTCATAATTATCATTTGTAGAAATATATCAAGAGTACCCTATTATTTTAGAATAGCAGTGTGAGAGCAGTCTGCTGACAAAGAGAGAATATTAATTCTTCTAGTCATCCACTTATCGGGAAGAGGGCCGTGGGAGGAGCAGTCTAAGCGGACTTCCAGATTTCCCTCTCCCGAGGCACCTCCTCCAGCTCTGCTTTGGAGACGCCCAAGGTGCTCCCAGGTGAGCCAAGAAACATAGTCTCCCAAGGGAGGCAACTAGAGGGCATCCAGAACAGATGTCCAAGCCCCCGCAGCTGATTCTCCATGGGGGAGAAGCAGCCTTACTCTAAACCTGTCTCAGATGGCCAGGCTCCTCATGCTATGTTACCCAGCAACCGTGTGGAAAAACCTAATATCATCTGCTTGTGTCCAGGATCTTGTTCTTTCTGTCCTGAACCAGATTTCATTACCATAGGTGAGGGTAGGAACCTGTAACATTTAGTAAATCAAGAGCTTTGCCTTTCGGCTCAGCTCTGTCTTCAACACAACAGACCGGTGCAGGGTCTTCATTATAGCGATAGCTATAACAATCCATTTATCGATGTCCTGCTCTATTCTCTACTCACCCGTAAAAAGAGTGCTACGATACTTGTACTCCCCCACTTGAGGCAAGAACTCTTCTTTGACCTGAAAGGGAAAAGGCCTTTTTCAGGTTGCGAACCATGACCTCAGATCCGTGGGAGCTGATTCTCATTACCACTCCTTCTCATTCTGCTGCAAACTACCCCAATACTCACTGTAGGTCTTTGCAAAAGGCAGCCCGCATAACAACATCATCCGCAAAAAGCAGAAATGAAATCCTCTGTTCTATAAAATCTGACCCATCTAGCTCTTGGCTGCACCTAGAAATCCTGTTCATCGAGGTAAGAACAGGACAGATGAGAGAGGGCAGCCTTGTTGGAGTTCAACAAGCAGTGGGAACATGTCTGGATTAAAGCCAGGAATGTTCGACCAAACTTCTGCTCGGCTGGTACAGCTGTTGAATGCCTCCTAGCAAAGTGCCCGAGACTTTGTACTCCTCGATTGCCTCCCACATGAAAATGAGGGACATGGTCAAATGCTTTATTCATGTCCACAAAACATGTGTGGGCCAGCTGTAGAGGCTATGTAGTTGGTAAAATATTTGGTTGCTGGTACGGAAACTAAACTGGTCCTAACAAAGCGAAGTTTCAATCAGTCCCACTCTCCTTCCAGCCCTGGCACAGGCCTTCCTGGTAGGCTGAAAAGTTTGATCCCTCTATATGAACATACCTTATATATGAACAAAGCCTCTATTTCCTATTCTTATGGAGGGGAACCAGTACCCTAGTCCGTTAGTCCATGGGCATTATCCCCAACCTCTAAATGTTGTGGTGGAGTTGGGTTGGCAGGTGCATTTGTGTCATTGATGACATCCTCAAATATGCGAGGTGACATTCTAGGTACCCAGAGCCAGTTTAAGTTTCCATTGATTAGTTTGCTAAGACTTCCAATTCTGTCTGCTGTCCAAATTTCTATACACCAGCTCCTTACAGTTCTTCCTGCAGATAGTGGGCCCATGGCCTTGTGTCGCTCCTTTGGGCTTTGCTGTGTCTGATCCCCAAATAGGAATCTTACTACCAAGTGCTCGCCAACAAACCTCAACCTCACACCTGGCTTCAAGGTGAGGTCTTGCCTCTGCTACATAGAGTAATACAACTTGCTTTGAATTAATTGGTCATCATTAGGGCTTTGTGAACCAATCATTCTCTGGCTCATCACTGAACACCTGTTTATTTTGGGAGACCCTACAAGGGACAGTTAAGCCCCGAAAACGTAGCTTCTGGGATCTTCCAAGAAATGAAATCACTCCACTACATTAAGGTGGTGATTCGGGGATAGAGACTAGGTAAACTAATGTATATCAAAGACTTATTTATAATTCTAGGCAATCATTGTTTCCCAAAATAAAACAATTCTGACAGTGTAATAAATAGCATTCATACACAAAAGTAAACCATTGATTTAATCGTGAATAAACGAACTTAAGTTATAGCAATACTAATCGCTAAAGCTTTAAACTCTCAATTACGAAGAAAAAGTGAACTATTTTCTGGCACACATACATTAGCATTTCACAATTTCACAACAGATACTTAAAATGTCTCAAAAGATTATACTATTTTGTTTTTTAATGATTTGTGTGAGAAAGCATACCTGCTGAAAACACAACTTTACGACAAATTGAGAGTTTGACAACATTTTAGAAAATGTTAATTTTGCAGATAAGATGTTGAACAAATGGTATTTTAAAAAGTGTAGAACACATTAGTTTATTCATAACTTGCACTTTAAAGATTCTTGTCATTTCAATTTCAAACAGATTAAGTAAAATACTGTCAGTAGGTCCATTCAGTTGCTCCATTATTTAGAGGTAGTCGCAGTAAGTCTTTACTACTTGCAGATAGACTTGGGCAATTTTTGCATCAGATGCTCCTCCTGAAGCATTTGGGATTCTAGCCTAGGTCTGTTATTTTATGAATATAGACTTAACCTTCTAAACCACAGAGCCAATTCTGTAGAAAGCTCAAACATGATTCTCCTTTTCCCAGTGCAATACAACAGTGCATGTCAGAGCTTCAGTGCCTTTTCTGGTGTAAGGGCCTTCTTTGACACCTAATCCAACTGTCCATCTATCATTTAGAAGCATCTATTTCCATGCACAAACCCAATGACTATAACATTTTTGCTGAAGTAATCAGATAAACTGGCATCATTTATTTTGGTAGCTCTGGTGCCTGGCTAGTATAATTGCACCCATTACATGTTTTTGTTCTCTGTCTGTGGAAGTGCTTGTCAGCAACATGACACACTGATGGTAGGAATGCACAGGATTTAGTGCTAACACTATTATCCAGCTAGACTCTAAGCAGAAGTCACATTAGTGCTAAATGGAAATCAATAAATCAAGAATGTGAACAGCTAAGCTAATGTTTAATCACTGTTGAATGGCTGAAGTTCATTTGACAATTCAGTTGGTCTTATTTTTTCCCGATTAAAAAAAAAAATCATCTTAAACAATTCCTGACATATGAATTGGATGCAGATTTAGCAGGTCTTCTTAAAAAGTAATGTCACTCAAAAGCCCAGGTCATTAACAGTTTGTCTTTTGCCGTGTAAGAAAATACCGTTGTAGTTTTTGTTAAATTACACTGGACTGAATATGCAGATTTATTTAGCCCTTAAGAGTCAAAAATGGCATATATAATGCAGTAGAGCCATATTGTTTGAAAAAGGCAAAGTGGTTAAGACTTTGAAACAAATAGGAGTTAAGTGATTATTGTAAAATGTTGTGCTTTTGGTAAATTAAATTATGAAATCTAAAGTTTCCTTTACACAGCTGAAACCACCCCTTTCATTGAATTGTTCTAAAAAATATCATATCATCTCAAAGGACTATTCATGCCTAAACCATCTTTTTCACAAATAAACTGTATAAACAGCTGCCTGATATATTGTCTACATATCCCAAAGATAATTTTCATACACATTAACATCCTGCTTTTGTGTCTAAAACCTTTTCCTTTAAGCCGTTCTCAGGTTTAAAAGGGGTAACTGCAACTGCTAGCCTTCTCCACAGAACCTTTCACTCTACCTCCCGTTTCTCTTTCATAGATGAAGATGCTGGAGAGAAATCTTTCACCTTATATGGGACATATTCCATGTTCCTCTGGGCAAAAACTCCCTGGAAACATTTTTTAAATATTTTATGTGGGCGGAAGTAAAGCTTGGGGCAAGCGAGTTGCACTCTACGCTGGAATCACAGACAAACAAGTTTTATTTTTTCATGTTAAAAATAAAAATTACTCATTAACTTAAGGTTTTGATATTGCTTTTTCATCTTCCTAAACTCTCCTTCATTAACGTTTCTGAAAGCTTCTAGTTTTAGAAATATAATGTTCCAGTATTTTTTTATATATATCTTAGGGATCTCTTTTTTTACAGCAAATTTCAAAAATGCTCATTTACCAATACCCAGTTTAAGCTTGTTCTGTCAAAATGATGCAGAACACAATAAATGTATAATTTATTGATTGCAATCATAACCCTGTGGATATGATTTTTTTTTATGTTCTTCTTCCTATTTGTACCACCATGTCCAAATACATAGTGTATCTCTCTAGTACAAACAAGCTTTGTTTGGTCCTTGTGTTGTGGCTTTAATGGGCATGTTTTTCATCTCATCCCTGAATCTTTTAAAGGACATTTGAAGGACAGCAAGCCCTGAATTGAACTGAAGGTTTTCTGTTCCATTAAGGTTAAATTAATGCCAAAGCATATAGATGTTTTTAACTAACTACCTTACATTGATACAAGTTTGAAGTGAAGGTCTAGCGTCTGTAGGAAGAGTTCATGCACTACAAATGTACAGTCATTACTGATAAAATATTTTGATCCCTAAACACATAAAACAAAAAAAAAAACAAAAAAATAAAACTCAAAACTAAAATTATTATTATTTCTTAAAACATACATGAAATAATTATGATGAATTAGAAACTCTGAAAAAGCTATATATGGATCCTAAATTGCAAACATAGAAGGAAATGTAAAACCAAGATCAGATCAATTGTCTAATAGTCTTTAATGAATATAAATGCACTACATAGAAAAAGATAAAAATAAATTACTTTTTTAAGATTGTTTAAAAAAAATAAATGACAAATTAATAAACAGTTGAGATTTAATTAAATTAACATTTTTTGGCTTTATGACTTATTTTTTTTAATCAGTGAACAGCTAGCTGTTCACTGATTAATTTCAACATTGATTGATTAAACATCAGTTTTGTCATCGGTAAGAATTGATATTCTAACAGCTCCAAATATTTATCAAACTTTAAGATTAAGATTTGGGGCTGTAATATATCAATTATTTCATATCAAATTTTTTCATATCTTATTTTTTTCTCATGACAGTGTTTAACCTCATGGATGGTTTAGTGATATTTTATAAGATCATTTAGTTCACAATGTCAGTCGTTTAACAGGATCACAGCTATTGTCTCAATGTTTGCTAAAATTACCTCAACCCAACCTAACACAAAAAAATACAATAGTCTCTGCAGAGTAAAGAAAAAAAGCTATTTAAACCATTAAAAAGAACCTTGCTTGAAAATATCTCTATAGAGGGAATGCTTGTCTTGTTTCAATCAAAAGCAGGAGACCTCCATAATTAGACAAGCTTGAATGTGTTGGACCTGCTTGCTAATTAATACGGATTAGTGTTTGTAAGACAACAGTGAGGGAAGATCAAAAGCCATGGCGAAGGTCCTCAACTCCCAACAATCCGCTTTGATCTTTCCCATTATTTGGGAAATCAATTATGCTGGTTGTGAAAAATGAAATTGTGTGACTGCTTTGATCATTTGAAATGTCAAAAGTCTCCATAATGTTTGTGTGAATGAATTACAATGATAAACAAAACAAGCCGAATGGCATCATCCCTTGTTTGCTCCTTGAACATGAACACATTGTTGGGCGTGCAGGTGGCGCAGTGGTTAGCACGCACGACCCATGTATGGAGGCCTTTGTCCTCGACGCGGGCAACCCGGGTTTGAATGCGGCTTGTGGTGCTTTCCCACATGTCTCTCCCCCTCTCTCATACCCCCTTTTCCTGTCAGCCTACTGTCAGAAAAACGAGCCTCTAGTGCCGTAAAAAAAAAGCTCAAAAAAAAAAAACGAACATGAACACATTGCACTCTTAGTCCCTCAAATCTAAAACTCATTTGCATTATCATTTGACCCGGCATATAGGTAATGCATCTGCTTTTCCAATTAATTAGCATGAGGCACTTTCTTGGATTAGTGGAATTCCACAAGAGCAATCCACTATTCTAATACTGTGTTTGCACTGTTTTTTTAAATAGGGCGTAATCTGAATCTTTACCACAACTAGAAGGATGATACAATATATGCAAACAGGACATCAGCGACTTTTGTCTTCTTGGTCTTGTATGTTGTGCAATCTGAAAAAAATAACTTAGCACAAAATCAATCAATCAATCAATCAATCAATCAATCAATCAATCAATCAATCAATCAATCAATCAATAAGCAATGGCTTAAAAACAGTACAACAGTCACCAGCATAAATGTGACCCAAATTATGCATTATGATATCTGCCAAGGTCATGCATTTAAATCAGTACTATAACCCTTGCTTTCTGAGGCCTTCTTTCATAACCATTACTGTCAACAGCTATGGTTCCCATGGGAGGGGTGTATGTGGGTTAGTGAGGGGTAAAACATTTACTTTAGAGATTTGACTTGAATTTACAGCAAGCAGAAGAATGAACACCAGCTTTGTTTAGCCTTGATACCATGTTGAAAGTCACAATTTGATTTGCTCTGTTGACTCCCTGACACCTCATAATGGGCTTTGTCTGTGTACTTTCAGTATTTTCTTGCAGATATTTTGCCCTTTCAATTCAAAGATGTTTATCAAGGATTAACTTTTTGTCTTTCTGACTTGTTTATTAATTTTTCTTTTAAATAATCTTCTGCTGTCTGAATCCCTTTTAAAACCACCATTAGGGTTATGGTGTCATTTTCAATGTGGCCTTATCAGCCTCTAACATATTTATGAAAGAATTTGTTACTTAATTTAATTGAGGGTTCAGAACTTAATATTTTCTAAATCTTAAGCAGAAATGTTGTTAAACTGGACTTTCAGTTCTTACAATACCTTGATTATTTTGTTTTGCTGCATTTCTATTATAGAGCTGAGGTCCTGAGCTATTTTATATTGTTGATAAATAAACTTTAGCAAAGTCTTCTCTGTTGGGCTGGTGGGCTCAAATTTAGCTCTAGAAAACATACAGCATGAGTGCTAATGTTCTCATTACTGACTGTTGGAGTCCAAAGATAAGACCAATACCATATTAGCTAAACCACTGTGCTCAATAAAAAAAGTGTTTACTTTTTCACTATAAATGACACTAAAAAAGAAAAAAGAAAAAATTTCTATGATCACATCTGTCAAAGCATGGATCGAGTGCTTTTGTAGATCATTCAGAAACAGACTGGCAAACCTAATTTTTGCTGAAATATTCTTCTTCATAGGCAAAGTTTTCTTCTGACAACCAAAAGAGTAAAAAAAAAACATACTTTTTCAGGTTATGCTTTTTGTTCTTTACAAATTGAAAGTCAGTGTCCGGTGTCCTTCTTTTTAATGCGTCCTTGATCAAGCACACCTGAATCAAATGGCAGAATTATAGTCTAAGTATGCAGGTTCTTTAGAGTTCTTGTAATCATCAAATTAGTGCCCTGGCGACTGGAGGACATATGGCATAGCATGGAGAGGCTAGTTTATTTGTAAAGAGTGCTGTAGATGAAAAAACATAATAGAAAAACACATAGAGAAAAGTGCATTGCAGTGTGATATATGAAATTAAATAATTAATGAACGCGAATAATTAAACAGAATAACATTGAATAACTGAAATAAGATTGCTATACAAAATAGATAATTTAATTATTTTTCTAACTGATGTTCTAAAACGACAAAAAGTTTAGTGTCAGACTCTAGAGAAGGGAAGGAAAACTCCAGTTCTCAAGAGCCTGTGTACTGACATTTTTAGTTATGTCCCTGCTCCTACACACCTGAATTAAATAATTACATCAGTAAGTTAAAATAATAAGCAGATCAAAAATTGTAGTGCAGATGTTATAGTTCTGGCCTCTCAACGAGTTGCTCTTTATGCTTGTCTTTGGGTACATTCACACTGCAGCCCGAAGTGGCCCAAATCCAATTTTTTTACCGATATGCAACCTGTATCTGAACTTTTTATGACTGATCTGATTTTTTCAGGCCACTTGGCTATGTGGTCCTAAATCTAAAACGTATCTGATCTTTTTGAATACGACATGAGTCTGAAAGACCAGGAACGCATTGATCAAACTTGAAATACATTGACACTTAAGAGAGGTCGCTATTCTGCATTTTGCACTGAAGAAGCAGGAATGAAAACAACCATTGTGGAAGATAATGCAGAGAACAGTCTTTGTATTTGATCTTCTTGAAAAGATTGTGTTGTTAATGGGCTTGCTCCGGTTGGAAAAGAAATAAAGGTTTGTAAGATACACTACACCACTACCATCCATGTTTAGGTCCGTAAATACAGAGCACTCTCCCTACTTGTGAAGTCATTACGTCCTCTACTATGCATGTGGGCAGTTAAACTGTATGAATGCAATTCACACAGGAGATCATACACAAGTCGCAGATATATGGAAATGTGAACGACCACACGAAGCAATTGGATTTTACAAAAAAATCAGAATTGAGAATTAGGGCCTGCAGTTTGAATGTAGCCCAAGTCTCCAGCTGTGATTGCCCATTTATTCCAACTGCACCATTCAAGCCTAACCTCATCAACAGTCAGTCCTCCCACCTGTCTCCCAGCATTTATAAATTTGCCTCAAACTTGTTGACAGTGCTAGATTATTGAAAGCTCTCAGTGAGTAAACATCCAGGGTTCCTTCTCTGCCTGATTACTTCATTCTGACGCTGTTTCTGCCTCACGGTTGCCTTGGTCTTGCTAGACCCTACAAGGCCTTTTGATCTGTGGACATTGACCTTGTGTCTGCCTGCTGACTAACTCCTCCTCTGTAGCCCTTATTTTCTCTAATGTGTTTGACCCCATCTGACTCAAGATTCTTGCCTCCTTCTCTGTTCCTTCTGCTTCACCTTCAGTTTCCACTAAGTATTGTTATACTTGCTCTTAAAGTGAACTAACCCTACAAAGACATCACTGATGGACCAAGCCTCTCTCTGAGACCTACTGAGGAGTCCACATCTAATCTGCTTTCCTACTTGGGAACTTTGAGAGGGTTAATGGTTTATTTTCTGATCTATTGAAACCTAAGGACAGTTCAGCCGCTAACCTGATCTCTCCTCTCCAAAGGTTCCCACACCAGTTCCTGATCAGTTCCTTGCTTTACCTAAAGAGCTCAGTGAACAAATCTTTTAACTGCCTACCACTGTGTCTAGTAGAACCTTTGGTTCTCAGTCTGATACTTTACAGCAGAGCTGTAGAGAGGGTTTCATTTGCTTCAAAGTTGGAATGGCTATTGCACTGTTTGCCATGGCTAGTAAACAATATGCAGTAAATAAAGACTTTGAAGTAGTAATGTGCTGGTTTTAAAGTAATTGACAGTTGAAAAGCCAGTAATGCACCAAAAGTGGCACATTTTTTTAACTTGCACTAATCCAGAAGAATTATAACATAGGAGGTGGAGTATTTTGATTCTAATGTAAATCATGAAAGATGTCAATAAATTGGAATCCTTTAAAAATAAACCTAAACAGAAATGGTTGTATATAGACTGAATAGAATATTGCTTATAAATTTTAAACCATTAGATGATTAGAATGCCCTTTCAGTATTTGTGTGTTTTTTAATATTAAAGGTTAAACTATGTAAAGCAAATCTTACTTAAGAACCATTCTATAATAGATTTCTTTTACATCAAATCGTCTGCACTTTTAAAAACATCCGGTCTTTGTTACTGCAGTTACAAACAGCCAAAGTACTTTAATACCTACTTCAAATAAATACCAATATCTTAAAATACTTTAACTGATGCTTGGTAAATCCGTATTAATGGGGATTTGATGGGTATTAAGAAAGTTATACAACTGTAATAAAAAAAGTCTTATTTGATAGCAAGGCTATAAAAACCTTAGAGAATTTGATTTTGTGGATTTTATATGAGAAATCAGTAATTCCAAGTTGTAAGGACAATTATGCATGGTTTCATTTTATCCTTGAGTTACAAAACAGAATTACCTTTTAATATGCTACTGAAATTGATTTCTGGCAATAGTCCTTATTAGCATGTTACAGTTGCCATTAGGCTCTATATAAAAGACAGCAACACGATATAGATCATGTGGTGTTATAATTGCTAAGATCATCAGACTATATTTCCTATCTTTAATCTGTTTTGTCTTGGTGTCTCAAACTCCATTCTTACATAAAGCACTCAGAGCGATGCTACCTGTGGGGATTTCTATCATCGCTGGTACACAGGAGTTTAAATATTTAATCCACATGTGTGTCTATTGGATCTATCACATATGACAACCATTGCACCCAGTAGGATGAGAGGCAAACAAAACCATGAATAATAGATGAGCGTTCTCCTTAATAGCGTCACATTATTTATGATTCCTGTCTCACGCAGTAGTGATATTTAAAACATTTGCCTGATTAACAACCCACAGTAAGTCCATTTTGAAAGCTTGTAAGCAGCTACTTTGTTTGCTCAATTAAGCCATTTGGAATGAGTGGTAAACAGTTCCCCTGGAGATTACATGACAAATCTGTTTCGAGTACACTGGGCAGATTATGCAGAGCATGTGCCCACTTTGGAAACACAGTTTCAGAAAGCAACTGGATAAGGAAAAAGAAATATACATGAATAATTTCATTTTATCACGTTTAACACAAAATATAAACATACATAGTTGAATGGAAAAAAAAACCTTTTCTCCATCAATGCTGTCTCCAATCGTTAAGGACGGCCAAGCTCATCTAAGTGGACTTTTACTCACAAGATTTACAAGTTCTTCACAAGTTCAAAACACTTTTATGAGAAGTAAGTCAAGTAATTAACTGGTGAAACATCACCATAAGTGATCTACAACTCAGCATATGCTAGCCAGCTTTGATTTTTTTTTTTTTTTGGGTAGGGTACCAGTTTAATTCACAGTCTTTAATATATGTAACTGAAGGCATAACTGTGACTATATCGTAAGGAAATTAAAAAAAAAACAGAAAAAAATTAAATAAAATCAACCAACATATTGATAGACAACCGTGGACCTCCACAAATCTGGTTTATCCATTGTTACAAGTTTCAGATGTCTGATGTGCCACAATTATCTGTTCAAATAATAATAATAGTCCAGGGATACTCCCCCTACCCCACCCAGCCTGCTGGCATTTAACCTGTTGAGGTGTGGTTTGTGTGTTGTAACTACAATTAATTCTACCCTGGATAGGTAGAATTAATTATTAGTAGAATCTTTTTACAGAACATAACATTATTGGCCTAGAATTCATGAAATCAATGTCAATTGTTGTTAGATGTACACTGAACCCAACAGTAGACGATGGTAATGCTTTTCACCAAATCTATCAGCATCAGAAATCTGTACTCGTTCGTTGTAGAGTGTACTCTATGTGTTTGTGTGTTTGTTTGAATATACTCGTTCATGGCGGGCAACTGATTGATGGCTGAGCAAATCCTGGTTGCTCCATGGCTGCCACAGATTGGCACAGCAGAAACCTGGCACTGAAATAGCTTGGAAGCACACACACAAGTACAGAACAAACAGACACATATTTTACCGTCCTCAAAAGAAAAATCACAGGCTTCCCAGGACAGGGGGTTGTTGCAACATGCCCTCCACATCTTCTGAAACGACAGACCTGCCAAGAGATGTACTTATGTGCCAGAACAGAGCTATACACATATGGAACAAGACTGGAGGATGCAGGTTGTCTGATCTGAAATTTGTGTATCCCCCAGTATTAAATGTTTTTTTAAAAGGGGAAAACTGAGAACATACTGCGCATATATAGATGTTTTTTTTTTTCTTTTTAAGTGGATCAAAATCCAGGGGAATAAATTTCAGATGGATGACTAAACATTATAGGATAGTCTACAATATTTGAAGATATTGCTATGTCAGTTATTACTGAGATGAGGCTTAAAGGCATAGCAAGAAATTTTGAAAAAAATCACAGTCTGTAAACATTTCACTATTTGTAATGTTCTATTTTATTTCACTTTCTTTTGACAGGCAAACACGACGAAGAGCAGAATAGTAAATTGGAAGAAAAACAATGCCCTGTGAACAATACATTTAATTGGTTGCCACAGTTTTTTAGTTCAATACAGTTGTTCAATCATTTTTTGCACTAGGTTAGACATCCAAGTTATATTGTTAGCAAATAATCAGTTTCTAGCCTCGACATGCTCATGTGTACCATCACCTTAATCATTAAATGTTTAAAACATTTGAATGCAATGCAGTTTACTAAAGGATACTTTTTGTCTAAAACTTGTTGTTCAACTAAGCCAAGATAAGCTTTTCAGGAGCAAACACTGCTTTAAAGTAACCAACCATACAAAAAGTTTGGTTAGTTTGATAGAGGATCTGCAGTGCTTTGGGCCTTTCTCCCCTTTAAATGCCCTGGAAGCATTAAAGTGTGTGAACTTGTGGACCTTTTAAATACCAGGAGAATGTGAATTATGAATAATTTAAATTTGTTTCTGTTATAGCTATGTCTTTTGTTTATCTTTGGTTGCAGATGAGTGACATACACAGGGGGCTCCCCTTGTAGACCAACTGTTAAAAAAAGACATGCTAAAGTGCCCTCTAGAGAGACAAATCGTGTGCTAAAGTTCCCCGTTGGGAGCCCAAACGCATCTTAACGTGTTCTCTTGTGAGCCAAAACGTGTGCTACTGTGCTCTCTTGAGAGTAAAAACACATGTTTAAGTCCCACCTTGAGAGCCTAAACACATGGCAAAGTGCTGTCTTGCGAGCCAAAATGCATGTTAAACTGTTCTCTCCAGAGCCAAAATTCATGCTATATTGTCCTCCCTAATTTTACACTGGGTATTAGTCCCTCTCCTCTCTCTCTATTATTTAATCTTGGAAAATCTTACATGTACATGACAGATCAAAGTGGAGTTTTTTTTGCCTTGTAAAACATCTATTGTTTTATATTGATCCACACAATTTACAAGTGCTGCTAAAAAGGGTTAAGGACATTGTTGTAAAGGAAATCAACTAAAGCAATCATAGATTCCATTTGCTTAATTTAAAACATGATCAAGTGCTTCACTGGTTGTAGGTACAAGGGGACCTGCAGACCACACGTTGTTATAAGTCACCTACTGTAAAAGCTCAGTGTGGTGCCTGCTTGTTTTGTGCATGATTTAAAGCCAAAAAAGAGATGTCATGCTGCTTCTCTCTATGCTTATGTTGACTATATTTTGTCTTCTTTCAGAGAGTCTTTGAGTGGGTGGAAACCCAGAGCCAAGTTGTACCAGTTCATTTGGTTAAGTGACCCTTTGTCGGTACACTCATGTCAGATCACAGTGTACTTGCCCTTGTGACATCTAGTCTCCTCTATGAGGTTCAATAGGCTCGTCATATTTCTTCTTTGTTTTTAAAGTGCAAACAGATGGCTTTGCTTCAGCTTTGAGGTCTTGAATGCCTCATGATTGTAAGAAAAACCTGCTGGGTTCTTTTTAAACTGCAGAAATAAAACAAAAAAAGAAAAGTGCAGCTGCAAGGGTTGTCTTTAGGCAGCACCCATTTGGGCACTGATGGGTCTTGCTGAGCCACTCTACAGAAGTATAAGCCAGAAAGGCTGCTGTATTTATTAATTTTTTTGTAATATAAAAAAATGGCACGAGTGGTTCCAGTTAGATATAGTCAAGAAGAATGCACTGTAGATAGACTGGAGATGAATGCTATTACAACAGCAGCAGCGGCTTTATCAGACACCATTTAGTCTTTCTACCATTCTTTTGTTCTAGTTTATCCTTTTTATTTTTTTTAAATCTCTTTTAAACCAATCTACAATGTCATCGTGCACATTTTGATAGGTATCTAACTGATTTATTGTGGTGCAACAGATGATCATCTTCTCAACAGTTTCTTATCAGGATCCTTTGCAATGCTGAAGGAAAGAAGAAAAACCCATGCTTATACTTATTGCTAAGCTGTGTGACCTTATTATCTAGAGTTTGTGTCTTACACACAGAGGTGGAAAGAGGACAACAATTATGTCTCAAGTAAAAGCAGTTACTTCGATAAAATTATACTTAAAGTGAACAGTTTCCATCCCAACTAAATCCATTTTTCTTTGTACCTCTGCTTAATTGTGTAGGTGTAATGTTAAGTTTGTAAATGGAGACAGTTCAATCTCTTTTGGGAAAATAAGTTTACACTGAATAACATCTTAAGGAACAAGTTTAGCTATAAGATAGAGGAAGTTTTTTGATACAGCAATTTGAGGTTGATTAATATGCCTCTAAGTTGCGATCTGATTAAATTGATTACTGGTACTTGTTTAGTTTTTGTCTTTTCTTAGTAGCAGATGTAAAATCAAACTAGTGAATGTTAACCAAAAGGTATAAAATAAGAAATTCAACTTTTTTAAAATGTACAGTGTACAGACAAATTATGCTTAATTAATCTCTGATTAAACAGTGTCATATCCAACTACCCATTGGCATGTAACTGGTTGCATCTCTTTGTCTCTAAGCAAGCAGCTGTTTGCAAAAAAGGATGATGGATACCTTCACAATTTAAGTTTTAGAACCCCCCCCAAAAAAGTACAGAAGAGATAACTTTCTGTTTCTGTTTAGATTTTTTAAGGATTCTCAGAATTTTTTTTACATTCTATGGAGATATGGAATGGAGCTGATATCTGCAGAAATCAATGCTTAAGGCAGACTTTGCCTTTATACTTTGCATGTCTTCTAGGTCTTCATGTAAAAGGCAGGAGACTCCACTCCAAAGCAAATCATATCAAACATAAATATCTCCAAATATCAAACATAAATGTGTGTCTCTCAAATAAATGTGGCAAAATTTTTTTTACATCACAAACAACTCTGGCAGTGAGTTTATCCTTTGTGTACGAGAAGTTAAAATTAAAGGATAACCCTCAGGCGGTCATCCAAGAAAGCTGTCAAGCTGCACACGGATAGCTTCTTGTTTCAGCAAAAATTATTTGGATATAGAGCTCTAAGAGCATAAGCATAATTTATAAGGATGTTCAGGTTTTTGGATAAAAGGACCATTTCGACCGAATGATCAAATGTTTAGTGACCAAATTGTAGCTTGCAGTCCTTGTTTTTTTCTGGGCAAACTTTATCTTTTTTCATCAGGATGGCATTGAAATTGAAAATTTCACAAGTGTACTGTAACTTGTTAACATCAAAGTGATGCATCTGAAGATTGTTCCACTGGACAGAAATGAGTAGTGAAGGACAGAGCACAGACCTTTATAATGGGGCAAATTGCTCCGGAAGTCTTGCATGTAGCACCTCTCTTTTGCACATTTTGGATTTTATGAGTGTTATTACAGCTATAAAATTATTGTGGTTGTCAAGAGCACCTTATTCAATGTAGACATTTTATTTCTATTTTTGAAACAAAGTCGTAGAATACCTCCTACAAGCCAAAGAAAATTTGCTGCAAGCTGGCACTGGTATTGCGACAACAGCAGCAGGTGGCACATCAGTTGTGATTATGATACTGCTTCCACTACTAAAGTGGCTTGATAGTCCAAAGAGAAGTATCTTGTCTGTATCACGGTTGGACTAACAATAGTTTGTTTTCAGACCTAAACAGAAGTAGGTTTGGAAGGAGACTAAGACCACCTCAAAATATGAGTCTTGTTCCAGTTGTTTGGTCCCAAACTGAATTCACCAAACATTATTTGCACCCTCATAAAAGATCTGAACTAAGAGGTAAAACAAACTCTAGTTTTATGCTCTGACTTGCACTTACTGCAGAAATTGTCAGATGCTGCCTTTAAGCCATTATCATTACCTGCTCTACTATGATTATTGATTGGCTTCAGTTAGTATGAAAGACAATAACCTCTTTGTACCATTAAACAAACATCTTACATGGAGCTGTTATTTCAAAAAACAGCTATAGTATAGTTACTTTCCAAACTCCTATGAAGCTGCTTTACTTATGTTTTGTGCTCAAAAATTGCAGAAAATAAAGAGGGCAAAAATTATAATCTCTATATGATTGTTATCTTTTTAAATTGACTCAGATCTCTGTATATAGTCCAACCAAATTGGAATGATTCTTTGAAACATCTCAGTTTTTTTGTATTTTAAGAATACTCTCTTAGAACTGATTAGTTGTAAAAACAACCCATCTAGTTGGTTAAACCGGTTTTGTTTTGGTTAATCAATATTGGTCAGAAACTGACCAAGCCATTAATCAATGCAATCAAAAGCATTGGCTGACAGACTAGAAAGAAAAATCTATAATTCAATTTAGAGTACAAAACAAATGCATTGCCATTTAGCACAGCAGGGATTGCGCGTGTGTAACCATAATCAGCACAGAGAACTTGACTGAATTGGTTAGTTGTAAAAGCAAACAATCTAGGTGGTTAAACCAATTTTGGTTTGGTTAATTAATATTGGTCAGAAACTGACCAAGCCATTGGTTTAGGATCAACCATAATTTAATTAGTGACCAAACAAAAAACAATAAAATTGGTTAACATGGTTTACTAATCTGCCTGTTGGGCTGTAGTCAAGTGTAGTTTGTAATAGTTATGGACCTGGAGAAAAATTACAATGATTGATTGATTGATTGTTTTATTTATGGTAAATTGTCCACATTAATCACAAAAAAAGAAAACAAATCCATAATTTACCAAAAAAAAAAAAGGCAGGCAGAAGCAAAACTTATTCTTCCCTACCCTATATTTTTCTTTACAACCTTACAAGCTACCAGGATATCTTCACAATACCTGTATAAATTTACATAATGGCATAAGATTTTATAATTTTACATTTTAAAGCTCTTTTGAAGTTCACCAAGAAAGGACATAACATAATCATTCCACAGTTTCACACCAATAACTGAAACACATCTAGAATTTATCTGGCTATTCTCTTTTGTACATTCAAATATAAACAAACCTCGCAAATTATATTTATTCTGTTTTAGCTTAAATAATTTCTGAATACCGGAAGGAAGGCTTTTATCCAATGATTTATACATTATTTCTAGTATTGTTATATAAACAATGTCTTTCAATTTTAATATATAACTTTGAATAAAGAGTTTATCAGTTGGTTCACAGTATCCCACCTTAATATTAAGCCTTATAGCTTTTTTGTGTACATGTACAGCATGCAAACCTTTGTATTAACCTTTATTAACACCCTGAAACTGGCTTTCAATGTCATTAGACTAATTCACCAATATTTTGATCAAAGCGACCAATTTTGGGGGGTCTGCCAGTTAACCAATATAGATTGTTTAAAAACACTGCCATATACATTGATCGTTTTAACCAAATGATTGGTTGGATACCTAACTACCAACCAGATTGGTAAAATCCAACCAATTTGTTGATTGTATTGACCAATCAGTTTTCAAGGTGTACTCTTCTGCATAATGATATCACTTTATCACTGAGTGCATGTTAACCTTAACCAATGTTGACATCTGTGACAATCTTTCCATTTGTTTCCAACAGGATTTCTGTAAATGCAGTCACATATGTCCCATAAAGTTCACTGCTTCATAAAAAAGTTCAACTATATAATTATTTTATTTAATATATTCAAATGTTTCTGTTTTTACCTAGTATCATTGCTGCATTTTTACTGCAAACAAATAATATTCACTTTAATCTCATTCAGAGGTCCTATGAGAAACTGCGTTATATTAACTGAAAATGAAAATCCAGTATTATTTTAAGTTGTTTGTGTGGCCTATTTGCATTTCACATGGGAAACTGGTTCAAGAGCAATGTAGTGTATCTTGTCAGATTTCCAATTTGGGTACAAACGCCCCTGGTGAAGTTACCTCACATTAGGCAACAGGACATCTGTTAAAAATGCTGCCAGCATATTAAGCATGGGTTTGTATTTCAATCTGGAATGTGCTCAGCACTTTAATGGGTGAACTAGAGATGTGTGCCACAAATGCACAGCCGAAGCACAGATGGGATGAATAAGGAGCAACGGAAACCTTTTTTGTGGTAATGCTCTCAAAATTATATACATGATTTTTATGCTACAGCTTCAGGCTCATTATCTTACCCATCTTCTTTCAGTTGTTTAAAAGTATCACCTGTGATTACCCTTTTCATGGATTACAAAAAGACTCTCAATGAGCTGTGACTTTAAATCCCACAAGAATGTCACAATGTGCCAGAGATTATTGCTAAACCTGAGATTAATAATGTTATCTGAACTGAGGGCAAACATGTTGTGTAGACTGTTGAAAAGGTTCTGCATTGGGCCATAATTATGGCACAAGCAGTAGAGCGGTTACTATTTAAACAAGATCTGACATTCCTGTAACATGACAGATTAATTCTGGGAAAACTGTTTTTCAATTTCTGAATATATACATAATAATATGGGAGTCCAGATCTGAATGAGGATATCAGCCATTCAGCAAAAAGACTCTTATTTACTTGGTTGTTTCATAGAAAAGTTTTGTTTAAACGATTTAAGGAAACAAGAACAGGCAAGTGAATAAACAAGCTTGACTTCACAGCAGCCAAATAAAACTTTGTAGAGTAACAATCTCTAAAGTTCCCCCCCAAAAAAGCTTCAAATACCACCTTGAAGATAAGATACTTGAACAGAATTTTTTGTAAGCCATTCTGATGTATCGCTTCACTAAACTGAAAGGTTAAAAACGTTCATCTTTTGATGTAAGATAAGTAGCTAAGAAGACTTGTGTCATTTGGTCATTGATGCAGAGGAAAGGGATAACATGCTAGGAGTGAGGAAGAGAAAGAAGAAACAGAGGAGGAGGAGAAGGTGAGGGTAGAGGAGGAGAAAAAGCAGGAAAGTGGAGTAGGATCCTTTAAAAAACATTGCCACTCAGAGTAAACGACTGGGTAAGCAAAAGATTTTTTTTACATAGAATTATGTTATTTTTATTATAAGATCTCAGGATTGTTATTCAACCATAAGCTTTTAGACATCTGAAAAGAAGGGTAAAAGGTGAATAATAAAGCGTAAGCTGGTATTTCAAGATATCAATATATTTATAAGTTCCTTGCTACTTGTAAACTTTAATACACTAAAATAGTTTTTATTTTGTCATTAAATTTATACAGAGTTTTAGCTTTAATTGTTAAAAAGAGACTTGGAAATGTGAAATGGAGTATTCATATAAAACTTAGAGGCCTTTCCAAACCAAGCTCCAGGGGTGAATTCCAACCCGATGGTATCAATATCTTGTTTTTTTAAGCTGAGTCACCATGAATAAACAAGGGGAAGTTAGAAAAGGTTGGACAAAGTTTGATCCTATTGCAAAAACAATAAATATGTTGATCAATGGAATCAAAAGCATTGACTAACAGACTATAGAAAAAAATCTATAATTTAATTTAGTGTACAAAACAAATGCATTGCCATTTAGCACAGCAGGGATTGCTGGTGCGTAACCCTAATCAGCACAGAGAACCTGACTGAAAGCTGTCGGGGAAGAAAAAACAGCTTAATCCCACTCTCATTTGACCACAACACAGGGTTATTTCCAGGGGCACAGAAACCTTTATATAATTCTAGAATAAAGAATCTCATACTAGGCCCGCTTCACCAAAAAATAAAAATAAAATAAAAAAAATGTGTTATGCAGACCAAAAGGTCATTTTTAGTCAAAGAGCATTGATAATCAAGATAATAAAAGTCAATCTGGGACATTATCTTCTTCAATTACCTTCTTAAATAAGGGCATGTTTAACTCAGATCTTCAACCATCTTTGTTCATGATAGTTTGTTAATCCGATATTGTCAATCATATTTTAAGTGGAGAGTGTGACACATTTACGCAAGTAAATATTCTTGCAGCTATCACCAAGCCTAGGGTCAACACAAAACTCAGTTTTGAAGAATACCCCCGATATTCTATTTGTGTTTTGTAAAAGAACACTAGAATAAGTTAGGGATTTGCTAAAAGGGGCTAGGCATTTTTATTGAATAAATGTACTCAAATTAATGTTTATATTTCTCTTTACTTTTAAGGGAATTAAATTTAATAAGAGAGTTAAAAAAGGGAATAAAAAAAAAGCCTTTTCACGCTTGTAGACAAAAAAGATTACTCGCTGTCAGTATCTTCTTTCAAATTGAAATAATTCCATTTATTTCAAAAGAAATTTTACAGCAAAAGCTTTTAGTATAGCTCAACTTTTGGTTTTAATAAGCACTGCTTTTTCCATCTCTGCTACCATTTGTCTGTTTCGAAAATTGTTTTTAGGCTTTTCAATGTCCTGAAAAATCTAAATATTTCAAATAACTAAAAAATAAATTAATAAAAAAATATATCATCTGCCCTACTTAAGAGGAAACCCATTGTCTACCTTGAATTTTTTTTGTGCTCATTTTATGATGTATAACAGGAGAAAAATGAGCAATGTGTGGGTGAGATAACAGAAATGGATTCCATTCTGTTTCTGACTTTTCCTTTTCCCTATCCAATTCATCATTGGTGAAGCATTATGCAATAGCTGGAGCATAATCAGGAATTAGATTAAAGTAAAATACATGAGAATAAAAAATAAGCAGGCTGCAGTGAGTCATTTGTTCTATGTGTGACCAATGATTGGAACCAAGGGGTAAATCAATATGCAGAAACACCTAATATTGATGTATGAATTCTAATGAAAAAGTTAAGGATTTTAGTCCTGTGCCCAATTTTAGATTTCTGTCCTGGAGATATAACTCAAAGGTCACGATGACCCTTAAACAGTATATACTTGGGTTTTGTTTGCTCTTATGTTTTTGTTGTTATAGTTCCTGTTTTTATTAGTGTGAAAAACGTGTTTGATAGTAGTTACCAACAGGGATTACTGCTTAGATGCCTTATAAAATTAGATTGCTAAAAGCACAAAATCAGACTGGCTTAGATTGGATTTATTCACGTCAAACATTGAATGCTTAACAGTGTCTTCATTTTTTATGTTTTGTTGTCATTTTCTTTTGCAACTAAAATTTTTAAAACATGAAAAAGGGAGTGAGTCAGAGAACAAAACAAGGGAGTGTAAATAACAGACCCTCAGTCTTTTGACATGATTGCAATCATGAATAACAACATATGAATAGAGAGTATCAACGTTTTGCCTGATTTACATTTCAGTAACGGATTACAGCCAAAAGTGACTATAAGCTGATCTCAGTGATTTAGAATTGAACTTAACTGTTTGATGGTGGAGAAAGGATCTCCATCATTCCCTGGTGCCACAGAGCCAGTAGAAATTACCAATACGGCAGCATTCAGGAAGCTAATTACCTGAAATTGGCCAAGAATGGAATGCTGACGATTTAGTAGTGAAGTAGTAGCTGAAAAGCTTGTGTGAAACTATGACAGACTGGTTATTGGAGCTTTCCCAGCCAGTTTTGCACTAAACCTCTAGGCATTGTACTAATCCTATTGAGACTCCATTATTTTTTAGGTTTTCTTTCCCTTTATTTACAATAGAAGCAATTCTAGCCAATGAAAACACAATTTTAGGCTTTTAGTGAGGTACATGAATAAAATCCGTAAGCTTACGTGTTTCCAGACCATCATAATAGCATAATAACAGATTAAACCACAGATGAAACCAGATCTTTACATGCATTATTTAAAACAACAACCTCCTTCCTTACTGTCAGACATAAAATGTTTTCTGCTTTAGTTGAGTTGATCCCCTCTTCACCCTAAAGCTTTTTAAGATTCTGACTGAGACACTTTTATTTGTTGAATGAGATATGTTTTGTTTCAGTGAAGAAAATTTGTTGTGTAAAGTTTGCATATCAATTGTCAAAAAATGCTAAAGTCCTTATGGAGGGACTGGCTAAAATTGGCATGAGCCTTTCATGATCCGCAGTGAAATGAGTCATGTACCCAATGAGCTGGAAGGATACCTGGCAAGGAAAAAGCCATGACTTCAAAAGCAACGTGAAAAGCCAGATTATGATTTACTGTTATATTGGTACAAGGATATTCATATAACCTTAAAGCTGAAAAGTTGGACTATAAGGAGCTATCCACTGGAAGAAAAAATGAGGTTGTTTACAAGCTTAACCCATCCCTTAACATTGATGGCATCATGAGAAAAGCACAGATTGATGCTAAAGGCTTTAATATTTCCACAAGTTTTTGTGTTCTTTTTTGAGCTTTTTTTTTTTTTTTGCTGTAGTACAGTAGCATTTATTTCCTAAGCTGACAGGCATGAAATGGATTGGAGAGAAGGACAAGACATACAACAAATGTCTTTCTGGACTGAGAATCAAACCTGTCTTGAAGACTTAGGCCATAATACATAGGTTGAATGCTCAACCATTACAAAATCAACTACATCTTCCACAGGGGATCAAAGCATCTGCAAAACTGAGCCAAAACTTCAGGAACGATATTAGGAGAAGCTTGTGGAAGAAACACAAAAAGCTTGACATGCTTGTCAAACTAACTAACATGTGTTATGAAGTGTCATTTTTTTATTTTCTCTTAATTTTCAGCAAATATCAAATACTGATATTGTGTTGAATGGACAAAATTTAAATAAAGCAGTCCCAGTCATGCTGGCCATTCAACGAGCTTTACACTGGTGCAAATTTCACCCATTCATACCCACAGACACACATACAAGCTTCCTCCTGCTTCCTCCAAGAGGAAGCTGGGATTGAATCTGTCAAACAGTTATGGCGTTTGGTTTGCATGATGACTACATTTAACACAGAACCATTGTCAGGAAATATTTATCTGGGTTCAAGTGAGAGAGTGAGGAGGAAAAAATACATTTTCATTCTACTTTTCGGTGTTTTTGACTTACATATTATAGTTAATGAGCTATATAACTGTATCTTGATATGGGCTTATTTTAAATAAATTACAAAAATTATGTTTAGGTAATTTCTTTGCTTTAAAATTGCAGTATTAGGTTTGAAGTTTTTTTTAAGGAACCCAATTCAAGAAGGAGATTGGCAGGGTGGTCATGGAGTAATGTAATGAGAGAAAAATGCAAAAACTTACAGAGAGGCAGGAAACCACAGCTAGTGCAACAGAAACAAGAATGGCTAAAACTGAAAGGTTAAAATATTGTAGAGGTTGAATATTAGAGTGAAAAAAGATTGCTAAACGTAGCAGGATGAATGTCACCAATGAGGAAATTATAGATTGAGGGGATATAACTAGACAAAATGTAGGCAAACTAAAAAACATGAAAGGAACTATTCAAAGAAAGGTTAAAACTTTTACCAGAATCTGTATATAGAAAATGGTTTGTTAAAAATTAAAATAACTACAACATACTGGAAAATTCTAACGATCACAACATAAATTGCTCTATTGGTGATTGATAAAAAGAATGAACCTTTTCATGTCAGGGATAAAACCTTGGGTTCTAACATTATCATCAATGATAAAGCTGATTTAAAAAAAGAAGCATTTTTAACAGTGTCACACCTAGAACATTTGCAAAAATCTATTAAACCTTGTTAATAAATAACCCAATATTAAAGTCTACAATTAATATAATTTCAAATTAACATTTTTTTACTTCATTAACAGTATCATTCCTGTTTACGGAACTATTTCAATTTATGGAGGCCATCGAATAATCATGAAAGGAAAGATAATCCCCAACAAGCAAAGAATCTTTCTTTTTTTTAAGTTTGAGAAAATATTTCACAACGTAGTAAAGAAAAATACTCTGGAGGTACATAAACAGTATCAAATAACCTAAGTTCATTGGTCCGTCTTACTTTTGTTGACTTTAAGTTAAAATATTAGATGGTTTAGATTTTTTTCACCAGCAGCCCAGTATAGCCTGATATTCTTTCCAGTGCTCTTTCTTTACCATTACACTCCTCATTTTCAAACGATGTTTGCAGGTGGGATTTGATTTACTTCGACTGGCAACAGAAAGTGCTGAAGAGAAGAAGGTTATGCCTTATTGCTCTTTTCTATTTTTCTTTCTTTCTCATGAACCAACCCGTATGTGCTCTCCCAACTGTTATTGCCTTCTTGAGGCTATTTTTCTTTTCTTTTTCCTTTGCTTGTGTATATTTGTTTAGAATATTAAGTGCATAATGCTAGGTGTTATATAGCTTCCTGTGTTACTTCACGTCCTAAATAATTTTTGTCTCGTTATCCTGAGAATAAAAGGCAAGAGTTTCAGTTTTTAAACGACAATTTTTGTGATCAAGTGGGTAAAATAAAGCTCCCTGTTTCAATTTAAAGGGTTTACATGTTAGAGTATCATAAAATATGTTTTAATAATAAATCTAACTTAAAGTGTAAAACAATACCTTGGCCCTTTCAATGAAATTAAATAAACTTCATCAAATAAATAAAAAATATGTTAAAAATTATAAAGGAGGATATCGTTGTTTCTTTCAAATCATTTAAGAGTGAAAGTTACAGGTGCTCTAACACAAATGTATTCATTAATTGTTTTCCACCAGTTCTAGTCACCTATATATAGGTTATGTTTTGAAACATATTGGTATGTGCTGGTAATGCAGATATGAGAGGACAATAGAAAATTATGTAGAGCAAATGTTTTCAGACTATGCTAAATGTTAAAGTTGGAAAAACAACCATAAAAGTCTGAATGAGGGGCTGCCTAGTGTTGTGGGCTCCCAATATACTAAAGCTATAGTTGCTTGATGTAGCTTTCTGGGGTTTGCTGCATTTTTTCTAGCAACCCATTTTCTTTTTTTTTTTTTTCAGTGTCCTGTCTGGCGATGTGACAATAAGAATAATTATCTTGGTGCCAACTAGAGCCCAACAGATTTTGCTTTC
>JAUZNJ010032174.1:0-13816 GCA_034780135.1 Jordanella pulchra | reverse complement strand
AGAGGATCGAGGATTGGATGGGATTTTATCTAGATTTAGTAACGATTTTCCGGTAAATAGCAAATGATATATAAAAGCTCCTCATGGATTTTTTTTTAATTTGCAAACTTGCATTAAAATTTTGGGACATTTGTTTCTAGTCAATTTGTAGATCATAATACATAGAAAGTCTAACAAATGCAGTCACTGTATAGTCTCTCTGTATCCAAAGGTGAAGTAAATGTTCATTAAAACCATTAAATTATATGCATGGGTTAGTGATACAGTCTACATTGTAAAGCCAGGGCATGAGCATGCTGGTGTTAACTTTCTTCTGCCTTAATGGCAGAGTGAGCTGTCAGAGACATGCCTGTAATGGCTCCCTTGCCGGCTGCCCAGTTCAGGCCTTATGGGACCAGTACAGACAAACCATTCTTACAAACTGTCTCTTATCCCGCCCTTGCACACATTCCTCTTCTTTCCTTTTCTTAATAGGTTTCTTTATGAATTCTATTTCGAATGTCATCTGTTCTTTCATATGGTTCTATTTTAAACTTGGCTCTGAATAGAAATGCAAGATGTCAACTTCTTTTTCTTCATTTTGCCTGACACAAACAATCCCATATAATTATACAGTATCTCAGAGAGCATGAAGGACTCATGAGGGGCATTTAGTGACTGAATCCCACATTGCTATTTCTCTTAGGTAGTCAGTCTTTACTATTTGAAACAGGCTGCTTCTCATCCAACCAAGCAGAACAGTTTAAGTGTAATGGTACATCTTTATCTCTCTGACATAGTATGCTTAGAGTACTGCACTTAGTCTGTGTTTCCTCCTTCTATGTGTCCTTGACCTTTTTTAACTTCAGTTTCATTAGAGAAACAGACTGTTTTGCTTTGACTTTATATTGTTAAATTGCTGAAATCAAGCTGCAACTCTAGATATTATCTAACTTGTTTGATTGTTCTTTTTAAGCTAATGATTTAGGACCATCTTGTCTGTTTTAAAATGCATGTTCACCAGGCTGTAGAGCTTCCACCTTCTCTCTTTTGTCACCTCACCTAATCAGTCTTGAAGCAACCATCCCTCGAGGCTAACAGTTATGACAGTTCTTTTATCAGCCATTACTGCTGGTGCTAATGGTGTCCTCTTACTAAGACTGATTATCATTACTGCATGTTCTGATTGACAGTTGACCTTCACAGCACCTTATGAAGTGCTGGTCAGATATATTGTGCCACTGTAGCCGCCTCTATGATGACATATTCATAAGGTAATATGGTAAAAATGCTGGCAACCAATTAAACTACAGAACTCACTCAAGACACTGGCTAAGTATGGAAAACACACACATGCATACAGTTCTAATAAAATGTTTTCATCTACTTCTCATGGGTATAGTTGACATATTGATTTTGGACTTCGACTTTTTAGGTAAATTATTATTTTTCTTTTGTTTGAATCATAAAACCCAAAACTTGATATAAATTTTGCATAATTGAAATTAAGAGATTAAACCACAACATGTAATTTTAATGCAAAATTGAGTGTAGAAGGGTAAACATAGTTTAGATTTGTTATAACCAATGCAAGAACAAAAATATAAATACTGATCAAATCTCCCTTAGGTTGAATAGTAACAACTCACCGCCTTGTGCCATCAACTAATCTTGACTTGATAGATGCAATCGCGTCTAAATTATATTAGAACACACTTTGTCAGAATTGATACTCAAAAGTTATGACATAAAGATTTCAAGTCATTGTAACTCAGTCATAACTAACAGTTAAAAATTTCAAAGGGAATCAACAAAAACATTCAAACTGCTCAACTAAGCTTCTCCTGCTGTCTCCAAATTTTACCAACAGCCTTTTTTAGGAAAGTGTCTAGCTTGATTCAAATAATAAACACACCTCATCTGTAGGATGTTTCCCCCTATGCCTTAGATAGAGCAATTATCAAATCACTTTTGAAAAACAACAGTATAGTCAAGTTGTCTGTACTGATTCTCTGTTGTCTGTGTTATGGCTGGGTCAACACAAAACTTGTACAAAACAACAGACTCCAGAGATCCTGGAGACCGATTGGTGGGTCATTGATTTACATCTGAGTTTTGACTTGATGCTTTAAAACAAGTCTGGTTGCCTCTGATTTAAGCCTGTTTTGTGGTTGGACTGCAAAATTACAAGCGCATCTCATATCCCCCATCATCAGTAAGGTCATTGAAAAGAAACTGATTGAGTAGAAAAATTATTCTTAAGAATTACTAATTGTTGATGACTTCAGCTAAGGTGTTTATACTTAGCACGTTACCAAGGTCAACGACATCCATATAAATTGAAACTGTTGAGGAACCTATTACTGGACTTTAGGTCAGTGTAGCTGTCAATCATGTATTACCAGAGTAACTGGTAATATACAATTAGTGGTTGCTCCAGTTGGCCTTTCTAGTACAGTATTGCAGGAGTCTTGCATGAAGGACAGGACCTTTTTGTGTGTCAAAAGGTAACTTTATATTGGAGACCACAAACATTACATATGTTTGTCAAGGTTCTGTCTTATAGCCTCTCATATTTAATACGTATATGCTCCCCGTAGCTCAGATTATGACAAACACAAAAAGATAAATTACCATAACTACTCAGATAATGCAGCTCTACATTGCAAAATCACCAAGTAACTGTAAACCCAATTAAGTGTGAGGTAGGTGCAATTAACAAATAAAGTAATGGATGTGCTCTTATTTTTTTCAGCTGAATAAAAGCAAAAATGAAGTAATCATTTTTGTACCAGTCAGCACAAAGCTTTAATTACGGCTAAAAAAAACAGATCAGCCCCAAAATCAGGGTGTGGTGATCGACTCAGACATTAATCTTCAGAGGCACATAAAGAAGATGCCTCTTTGGTGATGCATGAAGAAGACGTCCAGGATTTATCGACTAATGTTATGTCAGGATCTTGAAAAATTCATCCATACATTAAATTCTTTAAAGATTGTTGTCATTGTTTTAAATTTGCAAACCAATAAGGTAACATGTACCAACTGTTAAGCATGGTAGTGGCTGAATCATGTCCTGTAGGTGTTTTATTGTCAGTGGTCCTGGCACTTTGTACAGGGTAGATCAAATGGAAAGATGGTTCCCACCAAATTTTTCATCTTTACAACCAGTCAGCAGTGAGATGTCTGAAACAGAATGAACAACTGCTCCAAACATTCATAGAAACTGAATTTGGAATAGATAAAGCAAGGATAAACACTGATCTTTTTGAATGGCCATTAAAACATATTGATCTCATTAAACAATTTTCTGCAATTTTCAGTCCATGATGTCTATGCAGTCTTCTGAATAGACTGTATTTCTGTTTTAATCTACAGCTGAAGATAATGTCTACTGACTATGGTTTTTAGCCAAAAGGTGATGTTATAGCTCTGCAAATTCTCAGGTGACGTAACAGTAACACAGTTAGTTGTACAGGTGACTTACTGATAGACGAAATAAAGTGATATAAAACATGACAGTACACAGAAAGCATGTCATATTTTTAGACCAAATTTGAAAATCAGCACATTAATCATACAGCTTTTAATATACATAGATCTTGCAATTTTGGTATTACCATGTGTTGCTCAAGTACTCATTGTTCTATATGTTATCATAATTATAGGTTATGAGGCAGTCAATCTGACATATCCTTTTGAAGCTTTAATATTTTATTTTTATATGTATTTTTTCATTTTGAGTAACATGCAATCACTTCTTCTAAAGTCCTATTGTTTGCTTAGTGCTATGTAAAAAATAAAGTATACTCTCATGTTTAATTTTTCTCATTAGACTTTTTATTTACCTTGAAGAGATGAAAAATAAACTTCCTTAAAGGAGTTAGAAATGTTGGCAATTTATGCTGCTAAAAGTAAGCATCAAATTAAAGTCATAATACAGAAACCCTGTTGTCCTTCGGAGACATATAAATCTGTTTTATTTTTCCTCCTGTTAAAAGAAGCCTGCGTTTCCATTTCATATTGACCTCTGGATATGATAGCTAATTAAACATTTTGATAAGAGTGTGGGGGAACGAAGGCTATGATTGTTCAGAGAGAGATAACATCCACAGAGTAACCAAGGCATGGCAGAACAGCCTGGCAATATTACCTCATGTTGAGCTGCATAATAAAGAGGGCTCGCATGCATATTAATACCAACATCCTGCTTAATATCTACATCTTATGACAGACACAGAAATACATGGACATCTCAAGTATTGCTTAACCTTTCCTGCTTTATTATTTGCATCAACATTCTCTTATACCAGCAGAGATCTCCCCTCAACCCATCTTCACCCATTACATCTTAACTGGCCCTGGCTGCTACCCTCTTTCCCCCAAACCACTAGTTTTCACTCTTTATAAACGTACAGTATGTGATGTCAAATGAGCTCTTTGCTACCCCCCCCCGCTCGTTTAGTAGATGCTTTTGGAAGAACTACAGCGACATCTGCATGTGCCATGATTACAAAGCGCCAAGCTCATACCCAACCAATTTACTGGGCCTCCCCCTGCCAGCCTGCTACACATCTCTACAACCCTGCCCCCTGGCCATGCAGCACTTATTTCTCAAATTACCAAACATGGCTAATTGTATGAGGCATAAAGCTCTCTTCATTTAAATATATTCTATCTTCGAGAGAGGTTTGTGGGAAGGGGAGTGAATTAAGGAAGTGTGTCTGAGTAAAAGGAAAGGGCATGGAGTGTGTGATGCAACTGAAACTAATGAGCTCAGTGGATTTTATTATGAATACCGTCATTATGCAGGCTGTTTTTTTACAACAAATCTAATATTCTATAAGTATTAAAATAACTTTCTATATAATAAAAAACATCTATTAAATTAATTATTTTTAGGAAGCTTGTTATTTTGTCTTAAATATTTCTAAGCTTTGATTTAAAATACGAGTGTATTTCTTTTTTTATCGTCTACTTGTGATAATATGCAGCAAAATTCAGAGGTTTGTAATAAAAGAAAAAACTGCTGCATATTTTGTTGTAGGTGTGTGAGAGAGAAATAGAGTAAGACTAATTGACGAAAGTACTGGGAGTATCAAAAGTCCGTGAAAAAAGTTTCAATCTAACCATAAAATATACTTTAATCATATACTAGTGTATAAAAAAACGTTTAGCAGCTGAGTAAAGACCAAATGGAATCGGAGCTAATTGTTCCCTATTGAGTAAAAAGAATTTTTTTTTCTTCAGCTTGCTTGAATTAAACATGCAAATTCTGTCAACTCAGTCCTCTATTTTTAGTAACATACTGTGTG
Organism: Jordanella pulchra; assembly: GCA_034780135.1. Taxonomy (NCBI): domain Eukaryota; kingdom Metazoa; phylum Chordata; class Actinopteri; order Cyprinodontiformes; family Cyprinodontidae; genus Jordanella; species Jordanella pulchra. The sequence goes on along the minus strand of JAUZNJ010032174.1, from coordinate 8,522 downwards.
AATGATTTGCATGTGATATCAGAGAACTAACTTTACCTTCCTAATTCTTGATACTCCTATTCCAAAATCAGAGATTAAAATATTCAATTTCAGTTTCAAATCAATAAACAAAAATTAGTTCTACATTAACAGACATTCTCTGTATCTGTGATGGTCTTTTGGAAAGATTATAACATGACTAATTATTCCTCGTTGGAAAGACTGATTGAAATAAACAAATTGCCAGAATGTCTCGATCAAGTGCACTGCCTTGAAGATTGTCATCGGCTAATGAGCTGCTTTTTTCCTCTTTATTTTTTAGTTTTTCAGTTTCCACTCCCTCGCTCTCTTCTGCCTTTTGGCGGATAATGATATGCAAATGAAATATGCATTAAACCGCTCTGTTGTAGGATGATTAAGCATTGAAAACATTAGCCAGTGCCTGCTACAGTGTCTCTCATCTGCATTCCACTTTCACCAAGCGGCATTCTTTCAAAGATTTATAACGGTAATGCAATAATCTTGAGAATTACACGAATTATATCCAATTTGACAGAAATTAGATCCCCATAAGATTTCTTCTGAGCCCAGTTTTGTAAGATCCACAGTCAGACACGCAGATATCTTCAAACTGGTAGATGGTGCTCCAAGTAGTACATACAAAGCAAAGAGACCAAGTTTCCCAGGAAGAAGTGTCTTGAACATGACTTGCAATGCAGGAGCTTTTCTCTCCAGTGTTTGTAAGTACTGTGGCATTATTTGACTACTGGCATATAACGAAGGCAGAAAAATATCCCCGTTCTTTGCTTCTCTCTCTCTCCCTCTCTCGAACACACACAGATACACTCCACCCCCCATTCCATCCTGCTCTGTTGTGCAAGCCCTCTTTTTTGTAATCCATTTGTGCATTGAAGATGCTCCACAATTAACATCCCCCATGGAATCAAATGAAAGGATGATTATCCAGCGTTGATTAGTTCCGAGTGATTAAAATATCCACGTGATTCCGTCTGGTGAAAATAGGAGAAATGCGCCAGCAGTTACTAATTACATTGTTAATCGCGTTTGTCGCAATCTTGATTAGTGCGTTTAAAATGCCCGAAAAGATGCCATGTTTTCAACGATCATTTTTAAGTAGTGCTGCTGGCATATTCTCACATATTGATCGCTCCAATAATTTGTAGCCATAAAAAGAAGTCCAAAATCCCTCCCTTTGGATGACTCCCTTAATTATTCATATTGTACAACCATGGTGTTCTTCCAAATAAATCCAAGAAAAAAATGCCAGTTGAAGGGGACCAGCTGATGAATATCCATACGCCTCTAATTACTATTTTAATTCCGTATGTATATAAATATTGAAAGCGGAATTGATTAAATCCTCCGTTATATCTTTTCAGCGATGCCCATATGTGCCCACTGCCAGCAGAGCTCGCTGGGACAAGAGAAACGTTCCTTGCGACACAGAGAGTATGTCAAGCTGTGGTTCAGACCAGCTGTTAGGTCTGTGTTGCATCTGTTTATGATAGTTTAGCGCAGGAAGGAAAATCCTCTAAGGGTGGAGTTTGTTCAGTTCTTTTGGGTGGTTGGCAAGAAAGGGGCAGAAAAAAAGTCAAAGCGATGTGGGTGTGGAGGATGTAATGAGTTCCCACGGCCTCAGTACCCCCAGTGTGGTTGCAAGCAGGCCAGCACCTCCCCCTTAATGTCTCTTGCACTCAGGTTACCTTCCTCTTTCAATCTTCTATGTGCCCATTTAATGTCCCAACAGTTTCTGTGCCAACTCTCTTACTTTTCTCTAATGCTGCTAATGTTGAATACATACATACATACATACATTGCTTTAAATATAGATTAATAACAAAAACATTTATGCTATTCTTATATATTCTTATATCTTGCATATGCCTCTCTACATACAATCATATTTTTATAGTATACCTATACAGAAAAAAGGACATGTGAAATTCATTTTTATCCATCCTTGTAAGATGAAGAAAAGGTTAATATAACGATTTGTCTATTAATAATTTGTTCTTGCAGTTGAAACAAAAACCCATCCTTGCATCTTTTTGTCTTTCTCCTTCATATCTTTTGCATTGTAAACAGCTGCTGTTGAGCTTCAGGCACAGTCCCTCAGGTCCATTCTTCATTCCTCCTCCTTTTGTATATATGAACACATGCCACTGGCAGATTTGTGGCATCTGTTGGAGTAGTAGACACTGAACGTGGCTGCCAGCTAGTCCTTTACTAAAAGTGCTGCTCTCGTTGTTCCATATTTTCTTTTTTGGTTTTGTTGACATTGTCGCTCTTCCTTATTATTAATTCTTTTGATGAAATTTTAAATTGTTTCTTTGAATGACGAACCCTAATTAGTGATGCTAATTATGCTCTAATTAGCCCTATCTTTCTGCAAGCTCTCCTCTCGTTTGCTCTTTCTCTTTTGTTTTTACCAGCTGATACGCGAAGGGTATCCCATTGTCCGGATTGGATTCAATAACGGTATATCTCCTGTGTCCTTTGCCAGTTTTCATGCCAGATGCCATCACGTCTTCGTCGGCAAACCAATTGAGAATTGAAACTTCCATGTTATTTGCCGCTAGCAATCCTCCAAGGTAAGGTTTTTGCCCACTTATTGAAGTGCCAACGGTGAGACTGGTTCATCGTCTCAAAATGGTTTGTCCTTTACCCCAACAAATGAATTGGCATAGTGTCTCCTGCCCAGATGGCTGGCTGCTTGGCATCACAAGCCGTGGCTCAGATAGATAGTGAGAGAGTGAGAAGGAGTGAGTGGGAGGAGTTTCCTGTGCCGCTGCCACTCCCCGTTATCAACAGAACAACAAAATAGCTAAAACTTTGTTTATATAGAATTTTCTTATTTATAAATCCTGCATCAACTCTCTTTTCTTGTCGACTTAGCATCCGTTATTAAGGCTGGACTTTCTCACATCATCTGTAATTAACTCTGCAGCTGCACTCAAGAGGGCTGAACATCCTCTCCTTTACTCCAATTTTGGTGCTATATTTTGCAGCCCCTTCATTCAGTTAATCTGGACATTGGGTCATATATTTAAGTATTCATAACAACATGTTCCTTAGTTATCCAAATCCAGCATTAAATCGAGGGGTGCCTGGCGATCCATATCTTCAGTTATAAGATAGCCTGTCATCATAAAAAAGGAAAACAAAAACATCCAAGAAATTTGGGGAAACAAAATTATGATAGTGGCTTTTTTGTATTCCAAGCTATATCTATCAGCAAATCTCGGAGACAACAGCAGAGCATCCCGGTGCTAGCACTGAATGCATGGCACTATGCCAACTTCTGCCTGCCATCAGGCACATTCACTCCTTGTTTCCTTTACTTGCCCATCCCCTTTCTATCTCAGTCCCTCTCTTGCTCACGCCCTTCCTCTTTACAAGTTTTCTTTCACATGCCCATCTCTTCATAACCTCTTTGTTTCTTCCATCTTTTGTTTTACATTAATTGTCATTTCTGTTAATTAGTACTGGAACACCTGACCCCATCGGCAATTTCAAATAAAAGCTTTTGATCATGTCTGCTCTAAGTCTTGCCTTTTAATATGTGGCATTTGTGTTTTTCTGTTTTTTCGTTCCTGGGCACCAATCTTCAGTGCAATGCACCGTTAGACTAACTTTGGCGCTGTGAAACAGCGAAGGATCTCAAGTTATATGTTGCTAATTAAAGTGGACTTTTACTGGTGAATCCTACTGCACAATATGGCCAAAGCAGTTAAATTAACAGTATCATCCATCTAATCACCTTTTTTTCTCTTTTCTTTTCTTGCAATATTACTAATTAAATCTTCTCTTATTAATTATCTCTCTATATTACCACTCCTTTTCCTCATTAACAATCTCATTAGGCTTCTTTAGCCTTTTTACAATTACTTGATGTATTTTAATTCCATCATCACCACATGTACGTACAACTTAAAAATAAAAGTGTATTCTAAGGCTATCAATAATACCCTGCATACAAGCCTCTCTATTTCTATTTATCTGCCTTTTAAAGAGCATGAAATATTTTCCGTATTAATGTTTCAAGTACCACTGCTTTCTCTTTTGAATCGTTTTTGTTTATGGACCTTATGACGCTGTAAGCAGATCACAGAATTAAATTAGAGAAGAAAGAGCTTTTCTCTTAAGATAATTCCTGAACACTTTTAATTAACATTGGGCTGGCTAAATTTAATTGTCAAAACAATTTTGAGTAACTGAAAAATGTTTCGTTACCAAGAAGATTTAAGAGATTATTCTTCCAACTCTTAGATACTCTTTCTTCTTGTGTTTGTGCTCTTTGCTTTCTGGTATGAAAAAAAAAGGTTTGATTCAAGAAATGCTTACATTTTTTTAAACTCAGAAGGATTAGAAACTAACATTTTACTTTCCTTACTTTATTTTTTATATAAAATGAAGCAACTGGGCAATTTAGGCAACAAGAGAAATTCATTATGCAAATTTATTGGATTTGCATAATGCCTTATGTCCTGAAAATGCAAATGAATCGTATAATTTATGAGTGCTTGCATCTGCCTCAGTGCTCTCATAACTTAATAAAGACTTTTTTCATATGTTTCCCCTCCTATGGGTGGCATGGCATGTGCCACATTCACAGTCCAAACTTTTAATAAACAAGCACACCATAAAAAGGGTTACAGGCTAGGTATTGCAACTTACTGGGAAAACCTGTGTGGCAAACTGATAGGAAATAAGGAAGCAAGGTGAGAAGATTAATGGTATGAGATACATTTTTCAGGCAACATAAATCCCTCTAAAAATTCTCAATAGAAAATGCTTATTCCTTAAAAAAATACAAAACTAGAAAAATTAAGACACAAGAAAAGGGGGAGGATTTCAACTGTGGAGTTTCTGACTTTTCTATTTATCTTATGGGGTGAGCACACATTGTGCATTGGGTTCTTTCTATAATACTTTTTTTTTCTTGTTTCTTCTTGCAACTTAAGCTGACTGCTTTTTCCTGTTTGGGTGTATCATTTAATGAGACTGCTCAATGGTGGCAGCTAGCTGGGTTGGAGAGGGAAGTGCAGAAGGAGAGAGAGACTACAATATATCTCAACAAATGTGTGTGGGCTCCATTCAGTTTCCTCTAGTGCCCTGTAATGCCACCACTCAACCCAGCCAAGACCAGATCAGAGCAACCAGGCTGTATCCAGGGAGACGTGGAGGCACTCTTACGTGGATATAAAGGAGGACTAGGTGCCTTGTTCCCCAGTAGGATCATGATTGCGGCAATTATTTCTTTACAAATCATTTGTGATGATTTGTCTGCAGTGCATATTTAACATAAGGCGAAAGACAGACAATTCTGCATAATCTTCAGGAAAATGCACCAAGAACGGCGCTGGAAAAATAATTCACATTTGCAATGAGTACTTTTGAAAAGAAACAAGACTCTACATCTTCCTAAGGTCATCAAACCAGAAAACATTTAGAAAGATGTAAATTTCAACATTATTTGATACTTAAAACTGCCATGCTTAATGGTTCTGTATCTGTGGCAGTGTGATGAATACAGTACCTCATGAACACAAAATCAGTTGGACCTCCCTCTCCATTACACCATTACATTGTTGTCGAAAACTGACTTTGTTGCAACAGATACCCATTATGTGCTAAGGACACAAAGGGACAAGGGAATCTGCATTATGAAATTCAGCAGCATTCATCACTTTTATTGTTAGAAAAACTCAGGTTGATAGAATTGAAACAGTCCTTCTGTAAACTGTTTTCTACTGTTGTTTTTTATTTTTTTGACTTTTTTTTTATTTACTTTTCATATGAAACCTGAATATGAATATCAATTTTAGGAAACCTAAAGGTAAGATACAGTAAATACTTGTTCTATCTATTTGTCATTCATGTGGCAGTTTTATTTTGGGTTATACTACACAAGTATTATTTGCCTTGTGCTGCACTTACTCGATCCCTTGAAAACGACTAACAGCTAAAATTAATAACTGCAATTCATTATGAAACATTGAGTAATATCTCATAATTACTTTTGATCATAGTCTTGCAAATACTCACATTTGTGATTTCGTTTCAGGCAAGAAAACAGTTTAACACCTGAAAGACACATATTTGGTATTTACATAAGTATATATATATATATGCATGTATATACAGTATATGCTTTAAAACTACTTCAGCAGATGAGCAATCTGGTTCGGTTTTGTCCTATTTGAATGAGTAAATTGCTTTTGCAACTGGCTATTTGAAGGGAGGGTCATAAAAGAAAGCTAAAGTTTGTTCAACAGAGTTGGAGGTAGTAACAGTGGTGTCCAGTCCACAAAGGGTGCTGGGGCATGACCCTCCCTGATAAAATGGTATATATACAGTATATATATATATTTTTTTAATCCAGTTTCATTTGTACCGTACATATATCAGTTTTAGCTACTAAAGTGTTTATCTGTGTAACATGGAATATTTATAAATTACATTTCCCAATTAGTCTTTCATCAGTGAATAACTATTGACAGAATTATATGTTTTCATCATTACATTACATAAGTAATCTAAAATTGCTGAGGCACATAAAAGAATGTATGTGCAGTCAATTTTCCAGAATTTTCTGACCTTGGGGCAATGAAAACATCAACCTTCTCTAGTTAACACTTGCATGCACCTGGTCAGTTCCACTTTGCTGCAAGGAGACTTGTTGACACACCACGACAAAAAGTTTCCAGATTCAGCACTGGATACCACTCTTAAAGTCTATCCCTCACTGGACAATCATCAAATTACACTCACCTCAGAGGTACAAACTTAGCCTTCTTTTTTTCAATCAATTTCAATTCAACTCATTTTTATTTATGTAGCTTCCTTTGTTTCAGCCAGAACCGATCGAATCGGAACTACTGGGACCAGCTAAGCTAACCCGGCTTCCTTTCAGCTTTGTTACAGTTAATGCAATTGAGTCATTATTCATGTTTCACTGTAAAACCTCATTGTTTTGACCGCTGGCTGTAGGGTGATGCAGTGGTTAGCACTGTTGCCTTGCAGCAAGAAGGTTCCGGGTTCTCTCCCGGCCTGGGGTCTTTCTGCATGGAGTTTGCATGTTCTCCCCGTGCATGGGTTCTCTCCGGGTACTCCTCCCACAGTCCAAAAACATGACTTTATTGTCAAAGAATTGTCCCTAGGTGTGAGTGTGTGTGAGCATGGTTGTGTGTCTTTGTGTGTGTCTATGTGTTACCCTGCGACACACTGGCGTCCTGTCCTGGGTGTATCCTGCCTTATGCCCATAGTCTGCCGGAGATAGGCACCGGCCCAACCGTGACCCTCACGGATGAAGTGGAAGAAGATAAATGGATGAATGTTTTGACTGCATTTAGTATCTCTGCGTAAGGGTCTATTCACATGTATCCGCCATTTTCAAAAGACATGCATTAAGCATTAAAGCTTGAGCCTTCCTCACAGACTTTTGAACATACTCTTAAAACCCCTTAGACCTTTTATTTGTTTTTATTTACTTGTACTTATTTTCAATAGTGTTAGATTACAGTGAACGATTTAAAAGATTCATCCTTTTTGGTTGACCATCGAATTAACAGAGATTTTTCTTTGATTGATGATTAATAACCCTGCTGATAACCATAGTCTAAATTACTAAACTGGTAAAAGGAACCAGAATTTAACAGCCTATCCTGGAGTCGACCTTGAGTAAAAGGCTAAAGCAGGACTCTTAACTAATGTTTACCTTTGATTCTGACTATATAACTTCCAGTTCTAGTTATTTAATATCTTCCGGTAGAGTAGCACAACCTCTGTGAGGAACATCAGATGTGCACAAATGGCTACACACCAATAATACTCACTCACATTCATAGTAAGTTACAAGTTTTAATGGTTACATTAAAAGAATCAGATTACAGCAGGAATTTCCAATAGTTCACTTTTAATATTTGCGACTTGCCCCACTTAAAATAAAAATAAAATACTTTTGTTCTTGGTTTGTGCATGTTATATGTGAGAGTCCTGCTTTGGCCAGGGTGTCTAAAGTCTAATGTCTAAAGTAAATAGACATTACACATTTCAGGCATAGCTTTTGCTCCCATTAAAACATTAACATTTTGCACAATGAAATGTGTACTGTAGCTTGTGATATATTATAAATTCCTGTATGTCTTTGTAAAATATTTTGTTTACAGATTAGATTGATGATGGCAAGCATATAAATTAATTTCTTGAACTTCTTTTGGGCTCTGAGGTAATGGTAGTTTTATAAGGTACAGGCAGCAAGAAAAGAATACTGGAGAATCACAAAGGCATTTCAGTAAAGAACATTCAACAGCACCTTTGAAAGTTTTTTAGGGGGTACATCTTCAACCAATCTAGAAATAACTGTAATACACTGCTCAAAAAATAAATGTAAATAAAAGGAGAAATAAAAGGGGAAAAAGGACCTTTAATCAATCAATCAACCAATCAAATTTTATTTGTATAGCACATTTCAGCATCAAGGCATTTCAAAGTGCTTTACATAATTAAAATAAAAACAG
>JAUZNJ010032173.1:0-13816 GCA_034780135.1 Jordanella pulchra | reverse complement strand
CCATCCATCCATCCATCCATCCATCCATCCATCCATCCATCCATCCATCCATCCATCCATCCATCCATCCATCTAGCTTATTGCATAAAATAAAAAGCTCAGGGTTAGGGTTGAGGGATTCCACAGTTTATTTTTTAGAGATCTGATTCACCAAGCTGTACAAACTCATCCCGATTATTCTAATAAATACTCATCCTGTTATGACCTGTCTCTATTACCCCAATAATTTGAAAAGTTATAAGGTATGGTTGATAGTATCAAATGCTTTTCTTAAATCAATAAAAAAATCCCCACTGTATATTGTTTCCTTTTTATTACAGCTGAAATTCCCTCATTTAATTCTAGTAATGCAAAAGATGTTGATTTATTTTATCTAAACCAATGCTCATTCTCACTCAGGTCATTTTTTTATAATGTAGTTATCAAATTTTGAGCAAACCATTTTTCATCCTCTTTAGAAAATTGGCCGAGCACTGACATCAGTCTATAATTTTCAAAACTGTGTCTACTACCATTTTTGGATATTGGAATAACTTTTGTGAGTTTTATTTTCTCTCGAAGAATCCCATTACGAACAGATAAATTACAAATATTAGTAACTGGTTCAATAAAACAAACGATATTTCCTTTTTTTATAATGATAATGTTAATTCCCATCACTGTCAACAGATGTTTTAGTTTTTATCAGTGTGCTTAAAATTTCAGTTTCACTTAAATCTCCTAGAAACATTGACTGTAAAGTTCTACTACCACACAATGCATTTCCAGCTCTTTTGTCATTTGTCTTGATGGAAGAAGCTAGATCTGGTCCAATATTTATATATATAAAAAGAAATAAGTTCATTTGCTACCTTTTTTTCAGTTAGAGTTATTTCTCCTTTAGGTAATGCTTTTTCAGGATTAGCATAGTTAGGCCTTATAACTCTATTTAATATGTTTTTCTCTAATTTGTAGATTACTTTAATTTTTCATAGCTTGTTGTGTTAATGTTATTAATTTGTTTTTATAAACTTTGCCCAAGTTCAGTTCATAAAATGCAAAATTACTTAAAAAGGGATGTTCAGAGATGCTCTCTATACCGTTCTTCTGACAGACTTTAAAATAATTGAAAAAGCCTGGACAGCTTTTTAGCTGTTTTAACAACACTTGGAAAAATCACAAAGGATTTTCCTCCCACTTCATCGGTATGCTTGGGGTAGGTCTGTCCAAATAAATAAAAATAAAAACCCTGAAGTTTTTTGCAGTAACGTGGGAAAAAGATTTGAGGGATGAGAACATGTTTCCAAGGCAAGCAAATAAGATCCAAACTAAGCTCCTAAGTACAGAAAAAAAAAACATAACCTGCAGGTAAAAAATAACAAAGCTTCCCTCAATGTTCTGGCGACAGATTTCAGGGTCAGCAGTTCTCCATGAAATAACTGTTTGATCTACATGATGAAGCGACTTGTTGGTCATAGATAAAACTGGACCAGCTGCTGATAACAGCTGCTCCAAGGGAACAGATGTCCATAAACAGTGGCACGAACATCACCATCCCAGAAATTCTTCCAGCATGTAAGTGCCAGACAGAAATGTTCATGTCTTGTTATAATAGTGTTTGAATTGCAAAAGTAGACATGGAGACTGTTGGCACTGACTATTCTGTCAATTTGCAATCACTAACAGTATTCAAGATGTTTTCTATTCATTATTAATAATGTTAGTATGTTGTGGGTTTAACAGCTGCCTATGGATTATCTGGCTAGAATTCAGAACCCTGGGGTATTATTGCAATGGAAATATCAATAATAAAAATTCATCGAAACTAAAAGATCAATGGACGAATGAGAGCTGTAACATCTAAAGCAACACCATTCTGCTGAAACCCACTGTGCTGACCAGCCTCTTCGGGGGATTATACAACCAGTCCTCTTTATATTCTAGGCTGGATTGAAGCCCATAAATAATAAGCATCGGTTTTTAAGGGGTCGGTTCAGATAATTCCTCTCATACTACTACTTCTACTACTCAAAAGCAAATGTTAGACTTTGATTTGGGTATAAAAAGGCTACAAATGAAGGGCAAAAGAGGCCAGAGCACAGTTTGTCCATAAAAGCTGGACAGCACTTTTGCACTATGATTTACTGTCAAGACTTCCATCGGGCATCTGTCCTTGCTTTAGGTTGTTAGTGCCAAGAGATGGCACTGTCTTTGTGTAAACATGTTCTCAGGCGATATTCACAGTTAGCAGAGAAAAGTTTGGAGGAAAAAGAGGTTGCAGAAGAGTGTTGCTGCGGGATGCAGAGCAGAAAGCCAGAACTGAGTTTCTGAAAAAAAGGAAAACGGATTAAAAACACTTTTATTTTGATCAGAAAAATCTAGAAAAAACTACTTCAATCTAACATACTGGAAATTTCATATCATTAGAACAAATGAACATGTCTATGTGTGAGTGAATTGTTTTTCTAAGCTCGTTAAACCCAGCTGGCTGTCTCTCCCTTAGTAGTTAACACAGCAATAGAAAATGTATCACTGTCAATGAGTCTTTTATGTTTGTCCTTCAACTGTGCCTGACGTTTAATCTTGCTAAATTGTTTATATTCAGCTACAAATATGTTTTTATTATCTTTAGAATAAGCACCTTAAGAATGTAAGACAATCATTTTTTTTATTTAAACAAAGGGCTATTCCAAAGCCTTCCTTATGTTTTCTTTTCTATTCATTCGGAGGTAGAGTAATGTCCTGCTGCTTATCTAAAGTGCACTTGTGCTTTTATTCACAAAGCGATGGGGAAAATTTTCCCACCTTGTATCAACTGCAGAAGGTTGTCCAGGTGCCTTTGTAGTTACTTTAATTCAGGGGGACAGTAGCCTTTTTTTTCTTCTTTAATGGATGAAAGAAGTTTATTCTTTAAAGACATTTTATTCCTTTATCATTGTGACAAACAAGGGCAGGGGCTTTGCTGAATTTGATGCAGGTTGAGAAATGTTTGAATATTTAATTTGGTAGGATTTTATGATCACACCGATTAGACTATAGAAGATACATTTAAGAACTGCAGACCACGGACAAACTGCCTTTTGTTGATATTCATCAAGCGACAATTATGACCATGAATGCCAGAAGTTAGTTTTATTTTAGATTAATATTTTTCTGTTGATCTAAATAAAATTCACTGTTAAAATGGTTTTATTTACAAAGAAATTATTAGAACAAATCTGTTTTTTTAACCTTCCTTATTCACTCTGTCATGGTTTTAAGTAGTTGTCTGACCCACATTTAGAAATCTCTCAGGTGGAAGAACAATTTTGGGATATTTGTTTACAAATAATAAACATGAAGTGACAGAATTGTTGAAACTGCACAGGGAACAGGAGCGGCAGGAACCTGGGAGTTTGAGGTGAATCTGGCAGGGGAGGTTTGCAGTGTGATCCGAGAGCTGAGTGAGGGAATGAGTGATGAAAGGTGGTAGAGGGTGAGGTGGATGATGATGGTCTTAAGAGAGCAGATCAGGTTCCTAAAGAGAAGGCAGTGAAGAAGTAAACAGCTGCCGAACAGTTAATCCACAAGATTTGTAGATAGTTGCAGTTGGAGGATAGTCTATTCTGAAGCAGAATCCAGAGGTGCATCAAAAAACCTGGGGGGAATTTAACGAGGTGAGAAACAAAAAACAGATTAGGGTCTGTAGAAACACAAAAGCAAGCAACGAGTCAGGAGGGCTTGATGTTACGACTTGGGTTGACGCTCTGGGGCTAAAGAGCTGGCAGCAAACTCTTTTAATAGGGAGAAGCTTGAAGAAGTGCATGTGCATGTTATCAGCAGAGAATCCAACCAACCGTGCTCCCAGGCAACCTCTAGGGGATGATTTTACAAACAGTAGAAAACATAGGAAAGACTCCCAGACCCCAGCACTAACCTCCTAGAGATGACTGATTATGACTCATTCTTTTTGACTTAGTATTCCTTCCCTCAACCCAAAAGGTCCTGGTAATCTTCTGCCAGGACCTTTTTTGTTTTGTTTTTTTTATTAATGTTTTTTTATGTATTTTTCTGTAAAAAAATGTAATTATACAGCTTTTTTCCCTAAATATTTCTCTGATGTAAATTACTCAGAGATGTGGTCCATTGTTGTCAGTGGAGTTGTCTGAACCCTCTCACTTAAATGGCTTGGATAAATATGGTTGAATTCCTTCAAATAAATACAGTACTTTGAAATGTGAATTTACAGACATTTCATACAGTGCAGTGGTTTTCACGTGGTCAGTTTGATGAAGACACAACAGCAGTGGTTGTCCACAGGGCCAGAGGAACACACAAATAAACAAAGAAACACACTTTCCGTTTCCCAACATTGACATCCACAGTACAAAATGATGCTTATCTTTGAGTTGTAAAAAGAGATTAGCCAACCATCTAAAAATCTGTGGTGTTCACAACTGCTCAATGTTTCACTTGCACCAAAATGATATCTATTAGAATGTTTAAATAAATAAAAAAAGATCAATTTTATATCATGGTCTTCATTTGATTTATACTTTTTTTAAAGTTTTATTTTGAATTTTCAGCTGAATATAGAAGAAACATATTTCATAATTTAAATCCTTTAGATATCAGAAAAATGTTGAAATAAATCAGTTCTAGGAAACTCAATGTGCATTTTTAATCAAAGCTAGTGTCATGATCCGGGACTCTGTGTGTTTTGTTTTTGGTTTTTGCTTTTCTGTGCGCCTTCTTACTTTCTCCATCAGATGGTGCCAGGGGCTGATGGATGTGCAGTGTGGATTCTAGCAGTTCAGGTGTTTTCAATCAGTCCTCATCACCTCCAGCGTATTTCAACAGCTGCTGCCCAGTAGTTGGGGCCGAGTGTTTGCTATCAGATGGTATCACAAAGCCTCCTGAGCCACTAGCTTCCTAGTGATCTCCTTGATGTTAGCTTCTGCTGAAACTAATTCCCTGTGTTCTCTTTTCCTCGTTGTCTTCAGGTTCCCACCGAAAGTCTGGATTGCCGTCGGCTCCTGGCTTTCTCTGTGAGCTTCTCTCCTCGTGACGCCGTGGTTATTACCCACTGGATGCCCGAACTCTCAGTCTCCTCTGTCGCTCATCACTTGGATTCTCAAAGCCCTTCTACTGGCAGCACCATCATTCCTTGAACCTCCGTGCGAACTAAGCCGACCTGACCGTTTCCCACCGCACACCTCAGTCGCCTCTGGACCCATACTGGATACAAGGATCCCGGATACTGGAACCCCCCTCCTAAAACATCTCTACTTCTCCCTGACAGTAAGAAACAACTACAAACTCCTTCTGTCACTCTTATTTCCCACTGGCTGTGAACTCATCAGTCTGCTCTCTTCCCACTGACCGTGCCTGCCGAACTTGCTCTTCCCCCCCTTGGACCTGGCTTGGGTCTTACTACCCAGATCCACATTTTGCACTAAATGTTTAAACTTTAAAAAGCTCTCCTGTCTTGGTGTTCTGCATGTGGGTTCAGCAGCTAAAAACCCAAACATGACAGCTAGACCTTTGTACACAATAGGCTAAACAAAGTTTTTTTTTTTGTTGTTTTTTTTGTTTGTTTTGTTTTACATGAAGCAACTGCATGTATTTTTTTTATCTAAATCTCATGAGTGGCAAGCAAAGAATTAGAAAAAAATGAAGATGGAAAGAAAACAATGTATTGTCCAAAGCATTTTTAACCCAAACAACATTATGGAAAAGAAGCACTGACTAAAACACAGCTCCCTCTCCTTTAGATAAAAATATAGTGATTTCAGTGTATGTAACCAGTGCGATTGAATCAAAGGATATATGCAGCTAGTGGGTCAAGCCTCATTAGGTTTTTTGAGAACAGTAATGAATAAATGGCGTCTTAAAGACTGAGTTTAAAAGGGTGTAAACATTTTGCTGCCACTTTGTAAATATTCACTCCTTTCTTTTGATCCAACTGATAATAGTCAAAAAGAAAATGATCAAAGTTTTTGGTTCCAATATAAGAGAAAGAATTCTTATATTTTTGCAAATACTTTCTAAACGATGACTGGTTGAGCTTTTTCAGTTAAAAAGTAAAATAAGTATGAAAGTGCATCTGGCTTCAAGCATATTTTATTTGAAAAAACTTTAATAAGAATAACTTCAAAAGAGCCACTGAACCAGTAAAGGGCTTTGCTCATCTTTCAGAAGAGTTAAATGTATATATATTTTTTTATCTTTAAATAAGTTTAACTCAGAAGTATAAAGGTAATGATTCATTCCAATCATACTGTGAGTAACGTTTAAGCAAGCTCTCTGCTTGAAAAGCATGTAAGTGTCAACCACAGATGTATTCAGTTTTAGTTATTTCCATGGTGAACATAAGAAAGCTGACATCAATAGATGACAATGAATTTATATTCAGCTTTCGTACCACATGCCCTTCTTTTCCGTATCACGTATGACCCTATGCACTTTATTTATTCAAGCAGTAAAATGATAAAAACACAGTTATTTCCTTTTTGTAATAAGTTTCTTTCCTTTTAGGAAGAACTACCTCTCAGGAAGTATTCTTGCAGGTTTCACTTTTAATGACTCAGCTTTCAGGTGTTCTCTCTACACTGACAGCACAACCAAACTATATGGTAATAACACAGAAAAAAAAGCCGATATATTTGAGGGGCCCATAGGTTATCTACATGAAAACACACCTTATTAAACAAAACAAACAAAAAAAAATGTGTGGACACTACATCTTCGGTTTCACACACTATTGGTAAAATAGAGTAATAGTCCTTGTGTATATCTAATACCCAAGGCCTTAAGTAGAAGGCAGTTTGACTATTTTTTGATCAGTGCACATGTTCCACCCACTGTAGTTCTGATCATAGTTAGATGTGAAACGCTTATAAACTATAGTAAGAACAATGAAACTGATTAAAGCATTAAAAAATAACCACTTCAACTAACACTATAGTCAGCTCAGAGTTTGCATTGTTGTTGCTTGACAAACTTGTCCCTATTGATGTAATTTTGTTTTCATTTCCTAAGGTGTGAATAATTGTAAACTACCATAAGGGACAGTAAGCAGGTACTGTATGCAGACTAGGTGTTGGAAATATTTAATCTGAGGCCACATCCTCTTTCTAGTATTGGTTTTTCATGCTATAAACCTATTTCACTCGTCTCCTATAACAAGTGCATTTCTTGTTTAAAATATGCACATTGCTGTCCTTTGTCCTTGATATGGAAATGAACTGCTGATTGTTAAACCCATTTAGATTGCTCATTTGTGATAGGCCACCAATTTATGTACCTGCTGTTTAGTTTCCCCAATATGTAAGGCTTGAACATCACCTGCTACGCTTGACTGCATGTACCACACCACTGAGCTCATGTTTAGTTATTTTATCCTTGAGACAGATAGGATTGTTTTATTTTATGGTGCAGTATAGTAGTCTTTCTTGTGCAAAAGGAAAAAAGTCCTCCGGAAAAAAAGAGGAGAGAGTGGAGCAGTGTGTACTTAGTAAGATAGATTGGGATGGCTTGGGTCGTTGCTGAGAGGTACTGAGTCCTTCAGCTTCAGTGTGGGAGGGGAAACGAGCTAAGAAAGGTCACGGCTCTGTGCTAGAAACTGTTCCTTAACCTGAATGTGCTTTCTCCTAGTGTTCTATTGCTTCTCCCATAGGGCAGAAGTGTAAAGCGAGTGTGTCTGGGGTGTGTGCTGCCTCTCATGATATGTGTGACCCATTGGTACAGCAGGTCATTTATATTTTTTGCAGTTTGCGGGGATTGGTGCCAATGGCATCTCAGCTGTCCTTACAAGAGTCTGGATAGCCTTCCTGTTGTTTGTGGTGCATCTGGAGTAATATACGTAAGTCCACCCAATATATGAGCACTGACCTGTATAAGCTCAACAACAGCTTTTGTGGGAGTTACTCTCCTTTTAAACCTTTTAGGAAGAGGAACCTCTGGAGAAAGTTCTTGATCATAGCTCTCCTGTTTTTGATTCAGATAGCATCATGGCCGATGTTTGCTCCTGTCTATAACAATGCAGCTTTCTTATGAAACTTTTATTCCGCTTAAACTGTTGTAGAATATTTTGCTAATCCAGCAACATCCATGGAGTGACACTCTGTTCTTCTCTTCTCCTTCACTGGACTCATTTTTTGAAATCCTGAGTGCCTTAACATTGGTGAAAAGAATAAGGTATGCACAGGTCTAAAGTGCTTTCTGGATTTCTTTGTTTTCGTTCTAATGGGCAGTTATTGTTCCAGTGTGCAACGACACTCAAAACATACTGTATGTTTGGTCTGTGTGGGTGTTTTTTATAAACTTTAATGGGGGCATTCCAAAAAGATGTTTTTTCTTTGATTTGTTGACCCTCTTGAATTTGATGTTGTCTAATGACTTGACCTGTTTGGTAAAGGCTTGTAACTTGTAATGTTATGTGAGGCTTCAAGGCTTGTGTCGAGTAGTGGAGACATGGGTGTTTATGAGCATTTGCTTTCAGTTCTGAGGCCTGTACCACAAAGCAGGATTACTAGGCTGTGAAGATTTTCAATCATCAAGGTCATGGTCAAGCTTGGAAATTTCAGTTTAGGTAACCGGACGTAAAGTTTTCTAGAAGACGTTTCACCCCTCATCTAAGAGACTTCTTCAGCTCTAACTGATGCAGGAGAAAACAGGGATAAATATACTGGAGGTCTGACCAAAAATTTCCAAATTTTTAGATTAGAGGTGAAATTTCTTCTAGAAAACTTCATGTTGCACAAACTGAACTTCCCAAGCAGGATTACTGGGTTAGTGAGACAACTTCAGATTTAACCCTGACTTTCTGGTATGACAAAACTAGATTCATTCTGAGCGAGGCTAGTCACCATGGTAACGTACTCTGAACGGCAAACCTGTTTTGAGACAGGCTATTTTGAGGATTGATCTAAAGCCTAAAAAACTCTCCACAATCAGCTGTTTGGAAAACAATGATATAGCCTTTGATTGAAGACCCGATTTAATTCAGAGCCCAAAAAACAATTTAAATAATACAACATCACAATAAAGGAAGTTGAAAAAACAAAAAGCGGATAAAATACTTCTTGACAAATTGGATAGTTTTGTATTTACCTTTATTTTTCCGCCTCTTTGACATACCAGCCTTTTACTATTCTGGCATTCACTGGTTTCTTCTATAATTGATTTATTAAGTTAAATTTAAAAATAAAATGAAAAAAAGCTCTGACCCAGCTCAAAAGTCAAGAGGATTTCATTCAGTCGTGCCACTTCTTGTATTAATACTAATACTATTGCTTCCAGCTTTATTGTAGCCTGTACATTATTGATATAAAAAGTCTAACTAGCCAAATTAAATTATATTTCTGTGTTTTATTTATTATTTGCTAACAAGTCCACTTCAGAACGGGGGGTTATATTGGTGGAATTAAGGCTGGATTGAGTAAGCGAGTTGATAACCAGCTTTCTGATCCTAATTGCCATTGTTCTGGATTGGTTAAACTGGATAGGCTGGGAGTAATCTTACTAGATTGAGCTCTCTTCATGGTACAGGCCTCAGCTTTTGGATAGAGTGATAGTTTGGAGATAGTTTGAAGAGTTTAGGTGAGTGAAAAAGGATCAGAGTTTGAGGAGAAAACCAATAAAGCCAGCTAGGAAGAGGAGGATTAAGGTGACAGGGTTCTCATCAGCTAATTTTTAGTGAGCCTAAAAGCCACAGAAATGGTGGTTAAAAACACATTTGCTTCCTTATTTGTAAATAAAATGGGTGAACCCTGTCTGTGTGGACTTCTAGTCAGCGCTATGAACACCCCACTTGGTGCACTTCATACTCTCCTTGCACTTGCTTGCCAGTGAACAAGTGTGGTCCCAATAAACATAAAACCTTTTTGAAACCAAACTGACTGAAACTATGGATCCTGTGGCACATACATGCTCATTACTTTATTTGCAATATGGTGTAAAGGAGCAACAATCTAAATGAGCTCCTGTTTTGTAGCTACTTGTCCTCTTTGAGATATCTCCTCACTGAGGTTATATAGGAGGAGCCATGAAGGAGCTAAAGGGGCCTGCCTAAACAGGAGTGAAGCAGGTGTAGAGAAAAAGAAAAAAACAACAAGCTTTACTATAATGAATAAAACACATAAAAACTTCAGTCTTTATTTATAAAGGTTTTGCACTAAAAGAGCTATGCCTTAAGCATTTTGTGCTTCTGCACAAAAATGTATCCCAGCAGTCTGAGTTGTACGTGCGCATCAGCATCAAGGATGTGGTGTACTCTATGATGTGTGCGTGTAGCTTGAATGGTTAGGGAACAGAACACATAAAAATATAATGGATTAAGTTTTTCGTTAAGTTATTTAGAGTAATGTTCTATTTTTTTTTTTTTTACCCTGAGGGAGGTTTACAATCTTCACAATGATTTGACCCCCCCAACTAAGGCCCTGGTGTCACTGACACGTTTGTTTTTACTTTGTTTTTTCTGCTTTTTCACCTCAAACTTACATGCTAACTCTGTTTTTTTGTAAAAAAAAAAAAAGCCCAACAAAAAATATTAGTGGTTTAAAATATTTTTACAACCAATGTTTTTGAATAAAAAAATACATTTATTAAAGCTTCAAAGGAAGATTTGGCTATATTGGTGGATTTGACGAAAAAGAGTATTGTAGACTCTACAAAAGTTGGAATGTTAATCCAGTCACCTAGGTTCTGATGTAAACTTCCAAGTAAAAAAAACAAAACACAATTCCTGTCAGAGCTGTACACTCCTTTTTCCTGTGAATTTGCTTTCCCTGCAAAACAATTGAACCACTGGGGATTCGGCTGCTCTGAAGTCATCTGACAAGATCCAGCAACCAGCTGAGAGACTTTTATCTCCTACTCCTGCTGGTTTAAAACCTCAGAACACAAGAAGTAACTCGAGGGTACACCAGCAGCCATGATTAGCATCCTGCCTGTGCTCTCACAAAAGACAAATACCCCACTGAGCATGTGACAGTTCACAAAGAGGGAAATTTTTTTCCCCCTTCCAGTCTGCCACGCAGAGGAAAACACACTGTCACACTTCCTGATATCCCACCCATTGTAGGAGCTTTATTCACTTTCACCTACTTACTGTATGCATATTAATTAGTAGAAAAACACATCGTAACGCAAAATTTGTCAAACACAATAGTTCAAAAACGTTTCTTAAAATGAAACAGAAACCTGAGAACACTTTCACTTTTCAGAGATTAAGTAAAAAAGATTAAGCCATAGAAAACAATCCTGATTATTTGATATCAATGTTGCTTCTTATAGTCTAACTAAACTGACTTATGTATGTCTTCATCAAGAAACAAAGCAAAAAAAAATAAAAAAATCAAGTGGCCGCCATTTGCATTTTACACCTTGCTTCAGTAAAAATGGTCAGCTGCCACTGATATTGTCAAGGAGCACCCGGAGTGGATTGGCAAAAAAACAGATTTGCTTAAATCCAAAGTCGAAACAAATTCTGTTTCAGGCTTGCTAAAACAAATCTCTAAATGTACTGCAAGACATAGAAAAGCAGATTTTAATTTCAATATCCTGCAGACAGGTATTAAGATTTTTCCCTGCTATGTTATAGAGAGGGAAAAGTTTCAACCTTCTCACCCTAAGGAAGGAGACATATGGGCCCTGTTTCACATAAGCTGAATGGATAAATCCCAGGCTAAGAGATAAAGCCAGACCCGACCTAGGTTGAAGAGTGCATCTTGGCTTCATCAGTTTCACAAACGCAAAGCCCGGCTCCACACCACAGACAGGTCCGTGATCTTTCAGAAGATGAGAGAGACTTTTGAGCACCGTCACAAGCTTATTAAAGATGCCAGTGGAAGCAATGATATTCTGACAACGTTCAAGAGGTTCCTGGACACAAAAGGATTGGTAAGTGTTCAAGTGAGTTGTTAAAGTCTTTAAATGTAGATTTTTACCTTGTTATAATGGATTGATTTCTACATGTTATTAAAGATTGATCAAGACTTCAGTCTTCTATTCAGTGAAGAAACCTCATCCAGACTGCTGCAGAAGTGGGATGTGATCTTCAAACCAAATGTCATCAAGGAGGCTAAGCGTTTAACTTCTACACCTGAGTTGAGAAGTTTGGTGCAGTCAGCGGAAAGTCTTCAAAGCGATGACCTCGCTAACACATCTAGTAAGTACCTAAATATATCTGAAGATAGTTGACTGTTCAGAGTACTCATAAAGTTCTGATATTATATCTGAAAACATTTATAAATTTGTCCTCAGGCCATGACCAAGAAATGGCCTCAGTGTTACTTCTCTTACATCTCCTACCACCGCAACCAGGAGGACAGAAGTCTCCAAAAATCAGTGCAAGTGATGCAGTTGAGAAACTTTTTGTCTTTCATAAGGTAATTGAAATTTCAAATATGCAAAATGATTGGTTTATTTCCTTTTATAGACATGCATACATACATAATGACAGCTTTGAAGATGTCTGGGCATACTTAAATTTATTTTTTATGTAACATGTATTATAAAGCTGTATGTTTTGTTTCTCATGTTTGATGTAAATCTTTTTAATTTTAGTCATGCTGCAGTTTAGAGGAGCATCTCCGGGGTCAGTGGGGTCTGCAGCCATACCTCCTTGCCATTGGGCGTCAGAAAAGCAAGATTGACAGCTTCTACTTCGTCATGGATAAGTGCGTCATCCCATGCCAGACAAACGGTTCTCTTGGAGCATTTGATGAGCTTTTCAAAGCACATTTTGTGCTTAATGTCTCTTATGATACTGCATTGATGAATTTCTACACGTTTGTGCAGACAACAGTGTATAACATTGACGTTGGCAAATTCACAAAATTGGCTGTCTCTACTTTGTTCAAAGAAACCTGCCTCCTAAATTTAATTCAGCTTTAATGAATATTCATTTGATATCGCTATTTCATGCACAAGATCTTCACAAATATGGTTTTGATTCTATTCTGGAGCCATTAATGAAAGATCTAAAAAATCTGGAAAGCCAAGGCCTTAGTCTTCCATTTTCTGATGAACCAGTATATGGCACAATATCCCAAATCACCGGAGATAATTTAGGGATGCACACAATTCTTGGTTTTAATGAATCTTTTAGTAGTCACTACTTTTGTAGACTTTGTTTAATAGAAAAAAGTGACTGTCAAACTGTATTCAGTGAGGATGATCCTAAGATAGTGCTTAGAGAAAAGACACATTTTGAAATGCTTTATAAATCTCTGAAAGAAAACCCACAGCTAAAGTCTTTGTATGATTTGAAGAAAAATTCTTCACTGAATTGTTTGAGGTATTTTCATGTTTCTAACAATTATTCCTTTGATATAATGCACAATGTTTTTCAGGGTGTTGCTCAGTATGAGATCAAATTACTTTTTGAATATCTTATTCAAAACTTCATATCACAACAAGATTTACTTTCCAGGATTTATAGTTTTGATTATGGGTTTTTAGAAAGAAAAAAAGTCCCACAAAAAATATTTTGGACAGTGCTGGAAATAGTATAGGTTTGAATTCTGTTCAGACATTATGTCTTGTCAAAGACATTCCAGTTTTGTTTGGGGACATTTTTCCTACAGGAGATAAAAACTGGTACCTGTTTCTGTTGTTACTATAAATAATGAACATTGTCTTTTCTCCTATTCTCACTATGGGTATGACGATATATTTGAAGCATTTGATTGTTGAACACCATAGACTCTTTAAGTTCCTATATCCACATCGAAATTTGATACCTAAGCATCATTTTATGATCCACTATCCATCTGCCATTAGGAAAATAGGTCCATTGTTACATATGTGGTCTATGAGGTTTGAGGCTAAACACAAAATGTTTAAAGAATAT
>JAUZNJ010032171.1:0-13818 GCA_034780135.1 Jordanella pulchra | reverse complement strand
AACCCCCTGTATGGAAACAGGGGTCACAGGTGTTTTTGTCCTCCTCAGATCCACTATTAGCTCCTTGGTCTTTGTCATATTGAGCTGCAGATGGTTCAGCTCACACCACAGTCCTGTATTCACTCTCATCACCTTCAACAACTGGTTAAGAGGAAACAAAAATATGAGATCTACAAAATTTAATTTCCCTTTGGGGTGAATAAAGTATTTTTGAATTTGAAGTGAATTGAATTGAATTGAATTGAAAAGCCACCTTGTATTGATTATGTTAGAGTTAGGGTTACAGAGTATCCATGGACACATTACAAAATCATATCCAGCAGACCTGCCCTCACATTGTCTGTAGCTGAGCTGTCTGGGCACTGATTTACTGCCCAGCACAGATAGAAAGGCAAAATCCTCAGCATGCCTTTCATCACAACTCAGTATCGGTGTGGATCCTCATAAAATGGTCTTAAAAGAAGGTGTAGCACACAAACCCACTGCTACCAGCCAGAATTGTGTAAGTTTGAACCGCGATCAAATGACCCCAGAGGACAGAAAAAACCCCAAAAGCATTTAGACTCATTTGTCAAATTCTCTGAGGCAGAGACCAGGTGCTGTCTCTGAACGCAGAAGGCCGGGGAGCATCTGTGTGTGCGCACTAATATTTCAGCAAAGAGGAATGCCCTTCGTTCACGCCGTGCCATAATTAATGGCTGTCAGCAGCTCTTTAGTGGAAGGAGGCGATGACAGACAGCACTCCAGAAACGCGGAGAATGCGTGAATGCCTCGCAAGGGTGGATGGGGGAGCTGAGGGCGCCTCCCAGCTGGTTGAAACAGGTCAATGAAGCCTGGATGTAGCCCTCATTCACTGCCATTTAAGAACATCTGTATAAATGCGAGGGGTGATCTTTATCTCTCAGCGTTACCATTACAACCACAAAATGCTGGTTCAAAACAATCCATGAACCGAATAAATGGGAGCTGGTGGCTGAAGGGTCACCTGAAAAGCCTTAAAATCGTCAATGTATTTGAACTTAACGGGATGGCCTCACACAAAGTAGAGGAGGGTGCTCAAGTGAAATTATATCTTATATTAAAGACCTGATTGTTCCCAATAGAGCACTTCACTCGCTGGTTCACTGGAGGTTATCTGATGCTCTAAAAGAAAGAAGAGGTCAATCATTTAGTTATCGATCTCTTCACCTTTAGATTCAGCTTTAGTCTGAGAGGCAGACACCCTATTGTCTTTTTTAAGACACTAAACATTTCTTTATAATCCTGAGCTATTTTTCTATAGTCATCCTGCTATTAGGTTAGGATGCTGAGGGTCAAACTAACCTCTTTCCTTAACTTGCAAATTTCTTCTACATTGTAGAATTATCTATCATCACTGCTCCAGCGGCAATTCAAAGAGCCACACATTTTTAATTACTTAAATGTCTTATGACGAAAAACTATTATCAGCATTCATCTTATTTCTGAATCCTTAAAAATAAAAAAACACCTAAAGCCTCAAAATATCCTAAGGATCACAACTGAGGGCAGTGCCTTTTTCTAGTCTTCGGACCTAGCTGCAAAAGACATTGCTATAGATTTTAAACTTTAAAATGTGACAGTAACTGGCATAGATGAGTTTTTTAGCAGGATACTTTTTTTTTTAGCATTAAGCAGGATACTCTGTTACTGGAACTTGTGTCTGTTGTTAAATGCATATATTTCCTGCTTTTATATTGTACAAACT
Source organism: Jordanella pulchra (assembly GCA_034780135.1). Taxonomy (NCBI): domain Eukaryota; kingdom Metazoa; phylum Chordata; class Actinopteri; order Cyprinodontiformes; family Cyprinodontidae; genus Jordanella; species Jordanella pulchra. The sequence goes on along the minus strand of JAUZNJ010032171.1, from coordinate 12,092 downwards.
GCTGCCTTATTTAACTTATTTATGACGTATTAACCTGACATTATATTTTTCTTACTGTTGTGTAGATAATCTGTGGATAAGTAGTTAAGGGTGCAAGTTTTCAGTTTCTTTTTTCCTTGGTGTTGCAGGGGAGGGGGTGGGGTTTTAGCTTGTTGCACTCTGCCAACAAGCAAACATGAATTGAGTCATGAGGTGATAAAACTTTCTGGTTAACTATGCTAACAGACGTTCAGTTGAAATAACGGTAAAAGAGCAAAACAAACGACAGACATGTGTAAAGGGTCTTTGATTGAAAGAAGTGGATTTGAGGAAAGTCTGGAGACATTTTTAAGAGGCAAAGATTTTTTTAAATAAATGTATTCCATCCATCTTCTCCCACTTCATCCGTCAGGGTCGCGGTTGGGCCGGTGCCTTTCTCCGGCAGACTATGGGCGTAAGGCGGGGTAAACCCAGGACAGGACGCCTGTCAGTCACAGGGAACAGACACACAACCATGCACACTCACACCTAGAGACAATCGAGAGATACAAATCAACCTAACAGTCATGTTTTTGGACTGTAGGAGGAAGCTGGAGTACCCGGAGAGAACCCACGCATGCACGGGGAGAACATGCAAACTCCATGCAGAATGAAAATGAAATGAAAATGAAAACCTTAACAGGTTCACCACCCCTGATTAAAACTATTTCCTAGCAATAATTTAATATACGCTCTGTATGACTGAAAGCAAGCACTGCTGCCACCTTCTACATGTACTCTGTTACCGTTTCAAGCAAAGATTGTTCCTCTGGGTTCATCAGTTTATCTGTTTCCTTGAGTTTCTCCCCCAGATAAAGCCTATAAAAGAGCCTCTTCTTTATTGCTAAATGATATGTTAGTTTACTACATTTCTTTGGAGTCTAACCTTTGCTGCCTCTTGACGAGAACTTCTTTGAAAAAGAGGCTTTTCAATTTGAATGGGAAAACCTGGTTGAATAAAATTAAAACAATCTGTTGTACTGACTTTGTCTGAAAGTATTCATGGGCCTGCAGGTTTGTATTTTTCATGCAGCTCTTTCCACTAAAAACCTTCAGTCAGCCATGACACTTGCTCAGTTTGAAGGTTGCAGCAAACTTAACCCAATGCAATCAACCAACCAGTGTAGGTAGTCATGAGGTTTTTCAGAAGGGATTGCTGCATAGGTCAATCCAATAAGCTGAACACTGTTACAGCTTTGCACCAGTTAGCAATAAATCAATTGGACTGCTTCGATCCCACAGTGATCAAATTAAAATCAAATTAAATCAGACTGAATTTTGTTCTGTTTACAGGAATGATCTGATTTTTTTCTTGTATGCAACCGTTTCATTTTGCAGAGGCAGTATTTGTTGCATATTTTACTTATAGCATCCCACAAGGTTCTGTGTTGGTACTAGTTTTGTTTTCACTACATGATGCTGTGAAGAAATATTTTCTGTTTAACTGATTTCTTTTGTTTTATGTCAGAGTTTGAGATGAACATGTCATTATTTTTTCTTCTTTTAGATCTTTACTTCCAGCAGCACTATGGAGTATTTGGATGCATGTGATAGATCATTTTCCTTCATGAAATCACGTTTTTCTTGAACAATCCAGACTTCTTCCTGCTTAAAGGCGTCTTCCAGAAACTGGCAGTAGGTCTGGTAGTTGAGCTTCACTCCATCCTAAACCTGAAAAGGTCCCACAAGTTCATCTGTGATGATACCAGCCCATACCAGTACCTCACCTCCACCTTGCAGGTGTCTGAGTGGAAGTGGAGCTCTCTGCCCTTCACTGATCCAGCCTGGGCTCCATCTGACCCTTCAAGAGTCCCTCCCATGTCATTGGTCCATAGAACCATCAGTCTGAAGACATTTCTTGGCCCAGTCTTGATGTTTTATTCTGTTTCTTCTTCAAAGGTGCTCATTCTTCAGCCCTCCTTAACTTGGTCATGTCCCTGAGCATCGCACACCTTCTGCTTTTTGATCCTCCAGTAACATTGCAGCTCTGAAATATGGAACAACTGAAGGCAAATAGCATCTTGGCAGCTTCAGGCTTGATTTTCCTCAATTCATGGGCAGTTATTTTGTACCTTCCCACCCCCCAACACACTTCTTGTGACCCTGTTGGCTGTTTTCCATGAAACACTTGATTGTTCAGTGATCAGGGTTCGAAGGTTTGGCTATTTCAAGACTGCTGCATCCTCTGCAAGGCATCTCACAGTTTTTGACTTTTCAGAATCTGTCAAATCTCTCTTCTGACCCAATCTGTCAAAAAACGAAGTTTCCTAAGAATAAAACACAGCTTATATAGGGTGTTGATGTCATTGGACCAAACTTGGCTTTCAGGACTCTACAGCTTGGAGTAGAACGTGTATTAAAAAGATGTGATCAAAATACTCATTTACCTGATAATTCTGCACTGTAGTTTGCTAAATTCCAGTTGGTCTTTTTTGTGATTTGTCTCCATCACTGCTGTCCTCTTTTGTATGTCTGCTTCTCCTTGAACCCGTCGGCCTCTGCAGATGGCCGCTCACACAGTCTGGTTCTGTTGGGGGTTTCTTCGTGTTAAAAGTTTTTTTTCTCTCTACTGTCATTGTATGCATGTTCAGTGTGGGCGATTGCTAAAGAGTCAACAAAAAATGGCAGTGCCAGTTCACCCCGGAGCTCTTCCTGCGAGTCAGTGACTCTTAGCGATCAGCTGGTCTTCCTTGATAGAAAAGTTTAACCAATCTGAATGTTTTCTTTGTAAAGTGCCTTCAAATGATTTGGTGATGCATACAGAACTGCATTTTTTTTGTTGTAGGAGTAAACACATGAAACAAACTGAATTAAGCCAAAAACACCTCAACACGTTAAACCCTATGCTGGAAATTAAGCTATTTATGAAAACGCTTCGCTACCTACAGTAATTGTGATGCGTGTAAAATGTACCAGTTCTTTAACAAGCTTCGTTAGCCAGTATAAATTCTACGTCTGTCATGATGCATCAGGGCTGGATGAAATAGGTTTTGTTTTCTGCCCGGTTGCTTTCCGACATTGTGAACATTTTTATTTTCTATGAACAAGATGTGAGGAAAACTAAACTGGACCTGCACTGAATGAGTTGAGAGACGAATCAGGACAGCTTTAGATTTAGATGCACGGAAACCACTTGAACCAGAATCATAAACTCATCACCTTGATTTTTTTTTTTACTCTTGTTCCAGAAAAATACAGAAAATCCAAAATTCGATCCAATCTGAAGGGTTTGTTTTGAAACCCATGAAAATCCTTCAAGGTTTATTACTAAATATTATTTTTGGTCCTCATGTTTTCCAATAAGGTTGGAGGGTTAAGGACTCAACTAACTTACAGCAGCCAAAATGAATAAGAAAAATAAGTAGACATCGCCACCTTCTGGATGACGACAGCATAACAGGCTGGTCCAACTAAGGCTAAATAAGGAATAAACAAGTAGATAATTATCAGACAAACATTTATTTTTAATATTAAGCCTTAAAGTTGAACCTTTATATTGATTTCTTTTTAATTTTCAATACAGAATAATGACAAGGGAAACGTGATAAAGGCAATTAAGGTATAAGTTTAATAATTCTGAAAAGAATGCATATACAAAGAACATACTTTAGACAAAGCATTTGGTTTTGCACCAAAACAACAACAGGTTATAATAGTCATACTGACTTGGGCTGGAGATCAACCCAACTCTAATCCACCAGTAAAAAACAAAAACAAACAAAAAGAACAAACAAAACAGGAACCAGTCAGTCTTTTAGGATCTTCAAATTCTTTCTGGCCAAACTAAGCCGATCCGTTTTCTTGGTGAAACTGGCAGGTAAGAGTTCAGATGAGTTCCAACCCCTACATGTGAAAGGAGTGAAAGTAACCTTTTTATATATTTATATATTTTATATATAATAATTAAAAAACAGCACAAACAGAAAATAAACAAAGAAAAAAAGATTTTGGTAAAAACACCTGGAGCCTACATCAACATCGTGTGCCAGCTTACATTATAATTACATCTGTTAAACCTATCACTTCCAACAGAGACCAGGGCTCAGCTACACGCCACCACACAGTTTGAATGGGTACAACACACACCTCAGGAGTCCGGATGGGATTCATGGACACTACAGGAAGGCACCAAACTCTGACCTGGCACAGAAATCTGGTGGTTTCGATTCTAAGAACTGAAGCCTGAACGTCTCTGTTGTATCGCTTCAAAGTGTGTGGTGACGACAAACGTTACGACAGCATCCTTTTCACCCTCCCTTGGTCCCTGATAACGCATGAAGAACACACCACTTGTTCTGCTAACACTGTTTGAACGTTCTCTGCATCTAAAAGGCCAATTTGTGTGGTGGACCTGCAGAGCCATCAGAGCTGGACGCCTTCAGCTCCACATTCCAAATGGACAGCCACTCGGCCCAGTGCAGAGCAACAGGAGGGCTCACAGTCCAACATATCCTTAGTGGTTAGGTGTCGATTTGGAATGCTGCTTAAGTATCTCGTTATTGTCTGGGGGAGGGGGGGCGTTGGCAAATCAAAACAAAACACTACACATCTAGTGGTAGTGAGGAGCAAACGGAAGTGGTTGGGAGATGAATGTGCTCATCAACAGCAGCAAGAGGAGCCGCCCATCAGGTAGCTGGGAGGATCCGTTAGGCCACGCCACCATCGACACAACGAGCTCTGAGTGTGTAAGATTAGTTTCTGGATCAGCAATGGAAGGTGGAGCAGCCCTGCTGGAGACACAGCAGCCTGCAGTTTGGATTATTGCAGAGGTGGTTGTGTCTGGTCTTCTGATTGGAGGACAATGCTGCCAATCAGCCTTATTAGAGCAAGGACAACGGGTGTGGGAGGGGGGAGTGGGGATGTTGCAGAGGTGAATATGGGATGTGTGTGTGTGTGTGTGTGTGTGTGTGTGCTTTGAAAAGTTAGGAACCTCTCATAACAGCACACATTTGCGTTTCTTCTTAGGCTCTGGGGGCTCCAATGCAGCCAATATCGCCTCATCAAACACATTCTTTAGTCCTTTCTGTGAACACAAACAGACAAACGGAATAAGGGAACAGCACAGACACACGACAGAAAAGGTGAGGAAAAAAGAAACAAAACAACCTGCAGTTTAACTGAAACTAAACGATTTGAAACAGCAAAGAGAAAACCAGCTTCATTTCTAAGGCTGTCAGACAGCATCTGGCAAAAGTCTTCATCCAGCTAAAGATCCACCGATATCTTTACAGCTTTTTTAAGGGCTGATACTGATTATTTTGACTTCAGTCTAACCTATTAGCTTTGTGTGCCGATATTTTTGGCTTCCCTCATTTAAATACATATAAACTGCAAAGAAATATATAAAACTGAAACAAATGCTTTTAATAACTTTTCAGTTTCAGATTTCATTTTTTCCTCAGTTTCAAACTGTTCCCTCATGGGGGCGGGGCTTAGACAACATGTCATGTTTAAATGACGACTGACAGAACCCCGGGAACCACTAATGTCTTTATCAGTTCTGGAAAACACGAAGACTCCACTTTCCCCTTTTTACCAATTTTAAAAATATTGGTCAGATTGAAATCGTTTTTTTTAGGTTTTTGAAATACTTCTAAATTTAAAACCTTTTTTGTTTGAAAAAAAAAAAAAGTTTTAAACAAATTAAGCTCAACAGAAATTGCAGAGGAGACGATGCCTGCCTCCATTTGATGAACAAGGGAAAAAAGAAGAAAATCAGCCAAATCTATTGGCAGGCTGGCGTATCGGTCGATCTCCAAATAGAACATTTTATTCCTTTACTGGGATTGTTGGAGATAGATCAACACAAAGCAGAGCACAAGGTGAAGGAAAAATAGTTTGATTTCTTTATTATTAACCTAAAGATGTAATAGAGCCCAGTAACAGAACTGTCATGAAATGTGATCGAATGGAAAAAGGCTGTAAGGGTGAGAGTACTTTTGCAAGATCCTGTAGGTGAAGGAAGGGGGAGGAGTTTGGCACAAAAAACATCAAATTATAGTTGAAAAACATTCCAAACAAATCAAGCAAACCATGAATGCATAAAGATATTCCTCACTAAGCTGTAGGGAGGGAAAAACAAGGTCAAACAAAAATATTGTGCAAATTTGAGTGCTGCTAAAATCAAAGACAAGTGAAACAAGCAGGTGGAGGAAAGACAGAGGAGAACCCCTCTAACTGTAAAAGGCTTTTTCCAGCTCAGGCTTCTGCTTTTTTCCTGTCCGAGTTCACTGAACAACAGAACAGATATTCAAACACAACAAGAAAACAGTTTCCGGTAAAAACAAATGCACTCTGCTAAAGCAACAAGGTAAACCTTATCTGAGCATAAAACAGAAACAGAGAAATAAAGAAGCAGCAGAGAAGAACAAGTTCATTGGTCCTTTATTCTCTTCAAACAGCATTTTACACTATGAAGCTTGAAATGGTCGTTATATTTAAACTTATAGTAAAAACACAATAATTACCACATGCAAATGGCCAGAAAGTCAAAACAACATGCTTTGATGCATCCAGGTCAAATTAAACATTTAAGAGCTGATTGTGCTGTTGGAACATTAAACATCTGGTAAGTAAAACAACAACCACGGACGCACCAATCAGAGAAAAGGTCACCTAAGGACGCAGGTTTCACCAAACACTAATAGCTTTTTTCTTCAGAACTATAAAAAAATAATGAGAACAGCTTTAGAAATATCCTATTAGCAGCATCTTGTTAGCGCTTCCTTTATAATGAGTGGAAGTAAAGACTGAGTCGCCATGTTAACATGGTCATAACATGTTAACATGGTCATAACATGTTAACATGGTCATGACATGTTAACATTGTCATAACATGTTAACATGGTCATGACATGTTAAAGCTGATCTATAATCTGATCTGGATTCAAACACTTGATTCAATCTTGAGGTTTAGATTTGGACAAACTGACTGGACTGTGCTTGTTTATTTATGTTAGCTATTTAGAACCATTCTTGGTACATTTCCTAACCTTCTGAGGACCGACAGTTCATCCTAATGTGGTGGAGCTAAATTTTAATGTCAGGGAGTCCATTCAGAGATATGGTGTGAAATCGCTTTAGGTTAGGAATATATAGGAAACAAATGCAACAACTAAAATGAATGGAAATCGATGTGAAGTGTTAATATAGATAGAATACAAACCCGTGTGTGTTTATACTTGTTCTTGCTGTGAAGCGACTGTTTGAGATGTAGGACTAAGGTGTGCTTTAGAGCCAGTAATGGTTATGCTATAGACTGGGTTAAAAAATAAGTGAAAGTCAATGGGACTGTTCAAAGTCCTCACTTTGTATTTAAAACATGGATGCGTGTCGTCTGCAGCGATGGGCAGCGCAGACCTTGGAGGGATGTACATTTCCTGCCATTCTCTCATTGTGAAATGCAGGAACAGCAGCTAAGTTGCTTAGTATGTAGCTTATTGATGGAAAGCAGTAAGACCTCAGAAAGTGGACCAGGTCCGTTCAGAACCAACACTTCCACATTAGTTTCAGGGAAATATGTCAACTCTAAACATATCAGGGAACTTATATTCTGAGTAAAGCCTGCTGAAAATAAGCACTCTATTGATCTGTTTGATCTTAGGCTCATTTTAACAGATTATTCAGATTTACATCGTTTATCGTCATTTTCAAACCAAACCGCTCGCAGTGAGCCAGTCAGGGTAAATCAAGCTAAACAAAGGAAGACCTCGGTCACCAGCTGATTTCTCGTACTCCTATAAAACTGTTCCCTGTTCCATTTTGGGCCTAAAACCTTCATCCGGCTGATATTTATTTGCAAAGCGAATCTGATGTAGATAGAAAGATAGACCACATCGAGCTAATGAACAAACATTAGGAAAACTCCACCCTCAGAGAATCTCTATTAGATTCAAACATTCTGGAAAAAGGAAGAAGATGGATACAGAATGTAGATGATAAAAATAATTTAATAGATTAGAATATACAGCATTTCCTCTTTCTTTGTGTCTCAGGTGGCTCTAGTGCAGCTAGGATAGCTTCATCAAAAACATTCTTCAGTCCTCGCTACAACGACAGGAGAGGACAGAGAACAGAGCGATTAGCAAACAGAGCGACAGGATAAATGGGGAGGATTAGAGGAACATGGCAAAGCAGGCAGGGATGTGAATAGATACATAGAGCAGAGGTACAGGGTCAGACGGGGCAAAGATGGAGGATCATATGACACTGTGAGGAGAGTGCAGCTGGAATACTGCTGAGATTAGGAACAGGAAACGGGAAGTGACATGAGCAGCTATGTAAGCATTATGCCAAGTAGAGGAGGAAGGAAGAAGCAGAGCAGAGGTGGAGGCTACGCCTTGGCTTCATCAACACTATTGTTCTCTGTCCATGTGAGACCATGTATGTTCACTTCCTTCTCACCTCGACTCCTACAGCCAGGCTGGCTGTGGACCGATTTCTCTACCTGCTTTAACTCGGGGAACAGAACAAAGACCACTGAACAGACATTCTTCCTGCTATAGACCAAACTAAGTGTCTCTGCGTTGCCTGCTAGATGTGCAGCATGTTGATCAGAGGGGAAGCTGTTACACATTAGAGCTTCATCTTCATCACTAAAGCTTAACTGGACTCCATGCGCCTGGGAACAGAGGAAAACACCAAGCTGCATGCAGTTCAGACCCATCCACAGCTACATCTGCAGCATGCAGCAGCCATGTTCCTCTTTCCTCCACTTTCTTACTTCTTGTCTTTGAGGTTTCAGTGAAGTGGCTCCCATTGTGTGTGTCTGATGGTTTGTGTTTCTCTGTAACCGTTACCTGTGTGAGGGCTGAGCATTCCACATATTTCACTGCCTTGAGATCTCTTGCCAGCTTCTCTGCCGTCTCTGGAGTGATGGGCTTTTGCTTGTTCTTGGCCAGTTTCTCTATAGTTGATGGATCATCCCGCAGATCGATCTGAGTCCCAACTAGAAGGAAGGGCGTCTTCGGACAGTGGTGGGTGATCTCAGGAACCCACTGTGTAAACAAACTCATGTTAGCATAATACAGATCTGGAACAAAGCGCTGAGATTCATCCAGAAACAATGTTAACTTGTTGGTAGCAAAGTTATTCATCTATTCCTTGCTAAAAGGAATATATGTATATATATAATAGGAGAATATGTCTAATCAACCGTTTCTGTCTGAAACTTGGGGAGCAACTAAAGCTTTCCTGTGGTCAATTACCCCCCCCCCCCAAAAGGTCCAGCCTTTCAAAACCATGTTTAGTAGCCATTTTATCCCTTCATCCTGCCTTTTCATACAGGATTCCATATTTTATATATATTTTTACATATATTTTTCTCAGGTAGAATAAATAGAGTAAAAACTGATGAAATATAATAACCCATTATCAAACCCCATGAATTAAGAGCAACTTCTTGCAGACATCTAACCACAGCACTCCCTCACCCTTCCGTCCTGGCCTCTTTAACGCGGCTTCTCAGAATAACAGTATGAGAGACCATCGCAGCACGTTTGCTCTGAAACCAGAACCCAGACCTGAACCAGACGGGTCCTGATACACTTCACTTAGTTCAAAATACAAAAGTAGACAAACATTGTTCTGGTGACCAACCTCTTCAGTACATCTCAGTTTTCAGTTTTACAGTGACTTTCTTTGCCGTATAAAAGAAAATGCCCCACAGTTAACTGAAGACGTGATCAGACACCATTACAGTTATGGTCTTTGTATTCAATAAGCACTTCTAGAGTAAAAATCAAACATAAAAACACTCTTAATATGTTCTTTCATTTTACAGGGATCATTCCAAACAGAATAGATTCTTATAAAATAACGTATAAGAATAAGCAGTGATTTACCTTTTCTTTGACATTTTCGAAGGAGGATGGGGACACGACTGAAAAACAGACAAGGAAGACATCTGTCTGGGGATAACTCAAAGGACGTAATCTGTCGTAGTCTTCTTGACCTGCGGGAGCCAATAAAAACAGATTTCACTCACTGTTTGGTTTCCGAAGCCGATTGAACTGAACGCTCCAGTTTGCCTGTGCATGAGGGCATTTTCCACAGTGCAGGTTTAGCCACTCATGGAGCCCACTCAAAAATACGATTGCATGGTTTTAATATTTATTATATTTTACATTTCAAAATGGAACAGAAAAGTCATACCTGCTGTGTCAAACAAGCCCAGGGTATAGGGTTCACCTCCAATCATTACAGTTACAGCATAGTTGTCAAAAACCTGAACACACAAACCGAACCAGGAGAAATTATCAGATGTTTGGCTTTTTGTTTAAAAGCACAAAAATTGAAAATTGATATTGTATATAACCTGTGATGAGTTTGAATTTTACACAACCACATCCGTTAAATGACCTTAAGAACTACTGAGGAAGATTTGTATCAACCAGAAGAGGGAAAAAACTATGCAAAGTTGTTTTTATTTTATTTAAGTCACTTTCACTGAAACAGAAGAAACTATGAATGTTGGTCTCAATGTTTCTACCCTAACGAAAAACATTCCAGTTTGGCGCTGAAAGACCCACAAAACTGCTGGTAGAAAAGAAGCGGTAGAGAAGCATGTTACAGTGGTGTGATCTCAGTCGCATACATACCGTGGGAACATATTCAGAGGGAAACTTGTTTGTAGTGTAAGAGATGAGCAGGCAGGTTTTACCCACAGCACCGTCCCCGACTACAACACACTTGATGGTCTGCATAGCTGTGCTTTACAGTCTGCCTTACTCATTCAAGACCTGGAGAGAAAAGCAGAGACAGGATAAGGTTATATCAGTCTTTGGATCACTCAACAAAAATAAATTGTTTTTTGATTTAAGCTCATTCTGAAATGTATAAAACAGCTCATATTGCCCCATCACTGAGCATTTTATATCTGCATTTATGTTGATCAATATATACTGAAAACTAAAATGGTATTTTTTGTGATAATTTCAAACATCAGTTCTTCGAACTCTATACAATTAACATTAAAACTGAAAATAAAACAAACACTTGCTTGAAATACAAGAGAGAAAAAAAAACACTTTCAAATGAAGTCCTACTAAAGGCACGTCCTTCCAACATACTGAACCTCAATGCGTTACCATAAAAGTGCAAACACTTCAGAGCAGCCTTTACCTTGTTGTCAGTTAATATTAGATAAATAAAGAGTTTAATTGTCTGACATACAAATAAAAACTGGACTAATCTAAAAATAGATCGATCTGCTTATCAGGGGATGTTTGGAAAATTAAGCTGGAGTTGTCAAATAAACAATCTTCTGATATAATAATCCGGTGTTTCCTCTGTTATCATATTGGAGAGGAATCCCACCCCCCCCATTAATGGTCAAGGTTATAATGATATCGGATCTTTTAGCTAAAGAGAAGTCATCCAAGGTTACCATTAGTGTATAAACGTTTGATAAGATGTCCTTTAATAAAACAAATCAAAAAAGGTGTTATGTTATTTTCAGACTTTGTCCCGCTGTACTGCTCACAGTGGAGTTGAGTTGTGTGTAAGAAGTCGACACGCATGACATGAACATATGCTATTGATCCGAGCGAGGCTGACATGAGGGCATACATATGTAAACAAACACTTCCACTGTGTGTTTTTGAGATCGCGTACAGCTCCAAAACGTCCAGCTAGCGCTCAGCTCCGACTGCACTGCTCTTTTCTCGCTCTCAGATCGGGTTCAGCTTAAAACTTAAAATCCTGCATGAAAATGAACCACACCTCAAACTAATCAAAGATTAACTCTTCTTTTTTATCCAATCAAAACACCCCTTGCAAATAGTGCATGTAATGGATAGTGAACCATTTAAATTAAGTTGCCTAAATTATTCAAATTTGTAGACTATTTATTGGAAATTATTTAAAGGATGTTGCAGGTTGTTTAATGATATTTGTCTGTTTTTATTGCCACTATTGGTGGTTTGTTTAATTGTATTTGCACTTTAAGCTTTTTTTTTTTTGTTTGTTTTTTTTTGTACCTCACGGGCTGCCGTAGCTAAATTAGGGCAGGCCCTATAAAAGCTGGGAAATCACTGTATCAATGAATAACTTCAACAAACTGTCAGGTGTGCTTG
>JAUZNJ010032170.1:0-10278 GCA_034780135.1 Jordanella pulchra | reverse complement strand
CCAGCAGGAGAGCTGAGACCTTCCAGCAGGAGAGCTGAGACCTTCCAGCAGGAGAGCTGAGACCTTCCAGCAGGAGAGCTGAGACCTTCCAGCAGGAGAACTGAGACCTTCCAGCAGGAGAACATCCAGAGAAACCATGGATGGTTGGATTACAGCAGAGTAACATGGGAGAATGGCCCAGTCAAAGTACTGAAGTAAAAGTTGATGTTTGAAGATACTCATCATTCAATCTGAGAAAAATGAACTGTTTTAGTTTTAAACTGATGCATTTTCAGAAACACCGAGTTGATCTGAGATACAGACTAGAAGATTCGGAGGGTGTGAAAACTTTTTTCACTGCAGCGCATCAGAACAGAAAGATCCAAGCAGCAGGCCCTGCGCGCTCAGCGGTCCAGTTTCAGACCAGTCTGCTCCGTGCTGAGGTGTGTCTGAAAAGTCAAAGCTGCGTGGAGCAGAAAGAGGCTCGGTGTTTGTCCCGAGTGGCAGTGGGAGGAGGACCGTCTGTGGGCAGGAAGCGCTCTGCTGCTCTTCTCTCCTTCTTCTCTCGCTGCATTGCGGCTTTTTTTTTCTTGCCTCTTTGTCGCTGGTCGGAGCTGCACAGATGGCGATAAAGGTAAGAAGCTCCGAACCTCCAGCTGGGCTGATGGATCGGAACCGATCGGGAAGCCGCTCCTCTGCTGTTAGAGGCGGATCCCTGGGAGCGATCCGTGAACCTGTGGAGCTTCAGCTGGCAGACAAGGACCAGAGTTTTATCTGCTGGAGATCTTTAAAGAAAGAAATTATAGTTTAGATTTTTCTTGGAAAATGTTGGATTTGGTTCATGCAGATGAATTTCAGGGAAATACCAATAATAATAATTCCTCATTTGGCTCCAAACTTCTGCATGACTCCAACAGAAATTTAAAATAAGGCAACTGAAGTTCAAACCCAGAGGAACAAAAACAGCTGCTGAGAATAATCCGACCTGAGAAAAATAAAATCAAATATTAAAGTTTCATCCAAATTAAAAACTTTTTTAAATTTCTTGTCTGACTAACAGGAAAAATTTCTAATCAAACTTTTCAGCTGAAGACGTTGAACGAACCTACATGGCTTCACATTAAGGGCACTTTTTAAAAGGATTCATCTAATGGGATCAGTGGCGGAGCCAGAAAGCTGTGTGGGCAGCAGGGAACCGATCACACTTCCAACAGCAACTAGAGGAAATATGCTTCTCTGAATAACAACACATGAAACACAGAAAGTAGCTCTGAAAATAACCTGAATTCTTTGTTTGTCATCTTTGATTTTTGGTTATTTATATGAATAAGTAATTACTCTATTTTGTTGTCATTTTGTGGTTAATATACCAATTTATTCATTAATTTCAAAATAATTAGCACATTTCACTCTAGAGGATCACTGCTGCCCCCCTCTGGTTTAGATGGGAACTGCTTGTTCTGTAGCTGGTGGCATTGTTGCCAACATAGCAATTTATCCTTATTTTGCAACTTTTTAGACCTCTAGTGACTTATTTTGAATGATAAAGTTTTTTTTTTTTTTTACGGTATTGTTGGATACTTCAGCGTGAAAAGCATTGATCACTTTGAGTTTCCTGTCGTCAGTGAGCAGTGAGTGCTGCTGGGAGCCCCCCTCCTCCAAAGCACCAGACATCAGGCTGAGCAGCAAACTGTGGAGAGTGGAGGCGTTTCCACATTAAAATGAGCCACTTTCAAAAAACCTTTCCATTCAAACATTTGCACTAAAATAGATAGTCTCTGCATGTAACTCGTGCCCAGACTCATCTCTGCTAACTGTCTTCAAGTTGAATTCCATAACATAAGACATTGGTTTAGATAGTTTTTGTTTAAGTAAAATTTTATTTACAACCTGAAATTATTTTACAGAGTTCTTTTTAGTTTTAAACATATTTGGAGGATTTTCAACCACTTCCTGTTTTGTCAATGTTGATATCCTTCTCTGCTACTTGATCAAAGCATGAACAAATATGCAAATTAGGTAATAATGATCTTTCAACTTGAAGGCAACCAATAGCAACCTTCCTTTTTAAAGGGGGCAGCAGTGGGTGGTGAAATACGGAGGTATGGCTGCAGCCTGGTGACCTCCTGGGTCATAGAGCTCGAAAGGTCTTGGTCTCTTCCAGGTTTTGGCCTCTAAAGGTCTTGGTCTTGTCTCGGTACTCCTTGATCTCAGTTGGTGTGGTCATGACTACAACACTACTCCGTGTGGAAAGATTGGAACGTCCTGCTGCTCCCCGGCGCTTCACCAAGCAGCCCATGCTGAGCACAGCAGACGCTAATCTTAATGATTCCTGATCTACAAGCCACAGTTAGTTTGGTGTCGTGTTTCCTTTTCATAGGAATCAAACAAAAGCCAGAACAGTGATGTTGGAGAGCCCACGGTAGGCTGCACCCAGGAGGAAGGTTAACTTCTACCGGAACAACTATAGAAATGTATTTTCCTTTGTTGGATGTTTTCAGACTCTTAAGATGCTGTTTCTGTAAGTCACTCTGTAGTCACTTCGTAGCAAGCGGTAACCTCTATCATCGCTATGGATGTTGTGGGTTTGAATCCTGGATGCTGCAAGAAAGGCATTTGGGATTCCCAAATGGTGAATTTAAGATGGTGAGTAATTCGGCCTCCTGGTGGTTTTATTGCTGCACCTAGATTGCCCTCAGGTGTGCAGTGAGCAGGGTTGTATTTCTTGGTGTTCTGTGTTGGGCTGCTGACCTGTCCAGTGTGTAACTTGCCTTTCGTCCAAAGACTGCCCCCCTCCATGACCCTGACAATCAGTAAAGGATGGAGGGAGGGATTTTACCTCAGTGCTGCATATCTACTGATTATATAGGGTATTTTCCAGTGGAGGCCAGTGTTGCATCCATTTCAGAGAGAGCGTTAATATCTGCAACTCAGACACAGGCATCACATAGCATCATTAATGATGGAAGGACGATGATTGTGTTGATGTTGCTCTAACCTTAGCTGGGTTCCTAAGAGCAGAGGTTAAATGTTCCTGCAAAGGTAAGTTCAGAAGGAGCGTGTCCTCCAAGTCAATGACTCGATGCAATCAGCAGATGGAAACTTTGAACCAATTTGACTTGATGATCTGACTGAATTGTCTCTGTAAACTACCTTGAGGTAAAGTGGTGCTATATAAAGTTGAATTGAATGTTGTTCAGCCTGTGATTCAACATCTTGGAGACCATAAACCAAACTGGAGATCTGTTCAAATACTAAGGACCCTTTAGAGCATCAGCATGACCAGTGCTGTCTAAATGGAGCTGGCAGTAAGGAAGGATAGGAGGAGGACACATGATGCTTCCTATCATAGTTCCTTTAGCTAACGTACCTCCCTACCTGCTTCTAGGAGATTTATGGCTAACCATAACCCATTACCTGACAGGACATATAGGCACAGAATTAAGCAAACATCCACTATTTCTACACTGTTCTCCGTGTGACACATGCTGCTGTCGTCATCTTTATATATTTGTGGGTTTTATGACAGAGTTTCAGCTGTTTGCTCTCTATGTGTAACTTCTGTTTGTTGTAGTTCTTTTCCTGAAAGCTGTAGTCCTGATGGGACCAGCATTATTTCCACCCAGTGATGACGTCTGAGAGGCTGAAGGCTGTTTGGGGTTAGCACAGCAGTCTGAAGTGGCTTCCTGTGTCTTTCTCCACAGTTTTGTTGTGTTTCTGTGGGAGTGTCACAGCGCCACCAAAGGACCTAGCATATGTACTATGGCGTCTTTAGTGCTGCTGTGTTCACGAGTATGGATTCACATTTGTTGTAATAAAACATATATAAACTATAAAACATTACTGTGTTGATCTTCATGTGATCCATGTCGTGCTTCCAAGTGTGAGATTTAGAAAATGGGCCTTAAATTCAGGAGACACTTCAGGGAAGGAGGGTTGGTGTTTGTGGGCTAGCTAAGGTGTGCACACGGAGAGGCAACAGCGGCCGTAGTTCTGGTCCGTCTCAGCTGTCTGTTTTATCCAGGACAGTCCAGCTTTAGTCCCTGAACTGATCACAACTACTCCGGATAGCCCAGGGACACGTTTCCTATTGTTCATTATGGATGCTGCCCCCTGGTGGTGCTGACAAGCTATGTCTGGTAAACACGCAGACCCGGCAGCAGAAACAGATCAGAACCATAGGTTCAGATGGCCTGATTTTAATGCTTGGTTTATACTTCCTGGAAGAACCACAGCTTTGGGTTCTGCTGGTTAGACATCCTGATGGGGAAATAGTTGGAAAGGATCTTTTCAGTGGAAATAAGAACAATGTGGACTCATGTCTACATGGAGATTTCATGGTTTTAAGTTAGCATGAAAAGTATGAATTTCAAAATCTGAAAGGAACAAAATGAACATCTTTTCGAAGTTTGGAGGAAAACTGGAGGACAAGGAGGGACTCGGTCATTTTCTGTCACACATCATCATCATACATCTTATGATGATGATGGTGAAAACATGTTAAATCTGAGCTGCAAACTCAGACCAGACTGGATTGTTCTGATGTGTCTGCAGATCCTCTGAGATCATGCAGATTTCTGCAGCCGCCGCCCTCTTTCACAAGCAGTCCGTCAGAGAGCCTGATCTCATTCAGCTGTTTCTGCTTCAGCTCTGAGCACAACACACCCAAACAGCTCTGAGTGGGCCCCTCGGACTCCAGGGAGCCCGCTCTGTCGGCCAGAACTCCAGCTTCCCGACTGAGTCAGAATGAAGGGAAAATTGGGTCGGATTTAAGCCTGGAGGACACTTTGGATAAAGTTGTGGAGATAACTGACAGAGGAAGGTTCGTAGCTCCTACCTGAAAGAACATAGAAGTAGATATGGAGAATATTTACTTTGATTGCTCCCATAAAGTTTCACCTGTCCTGAAGGATAAGCTCCAACTGACGGGTTGATCATTAACTAATTCTTCACTCTAAATAAAAGCATATAAAAACACAGTCGGTGTCTCTCATTGGCTGCCTGTGAGTAGAAGGTTAATGATTAACTGACGCTACTGATCAGGCTGGATCATACGATCTGAGCTCACTCAGAACAATCAGCAGCAGATGAGTCTGTGAACTGATCCAGAGTCAGCCTTCCCATGGTTCCTGTCAAACTCATGGTGATGCTGGAATTCCTAAGATTCCAGGTTTCTAGGAGAGTCTGAGATTCCCAGAGGAGTGCAGCTCCTCACCGCAGCTGCTGGGCTCAGAAACATTTTCTGTTCAGTGGAGGAACGACTTCATGACTTTCTGGACCTCAGAGTTTAGTCTGGACTCTCTTCTGTTCAGAAATACTTTTATTTTCTATTTTAAATCATTTTCAGAGTTTCAGACAAACCTTTCATCTTCCAGCTGATGTGGGACCAACTGTTACCTTTCCAGAACCAGTCTGGATCTGCTGGGCTCACTGGGACGCCCAAACCCAATGAAGCTGAAGCTGTGGGATTAGTTTTTCAGATCCTTCCGACTGCTTTCCCCAACACACACTCCCACTACTGACAGTAAAACCACCCCACAGCATGATGCTGCCACCACTGTGCTTTGCAGCTCTTTTTATTTCATCCATTGTTTGTTTAAAACCTCTGAGGACGACAGCAATTGGCTGAAACAAAGCAGGTTTATGAGGTAGAACATCTTTATCCAGAACCCAAACAGTCCTCATCGGGTCGTGAAGGTGTCTGTGAGCTGTTCTGGGTAAAATTCTCCTATTATTCCCTATTACATTACTTGATTTATTGCAGTTACTAACTTATAAAAGTTTTCACTCAGGTCTTTCCACCTGCAAGGCCACACAGTGTCTGGTTGGGAAATGTTGTTTGGGACAAAAAATAATCCTCCCATAAAAAGCCAGTTTCAGTTCTCATAACATTTTACTTTTTCTCCAGACTGTCTGTAATGTGTTTTGATTCTGAAAACCTTCAGACTTTTACTTAGGGTGAGGAAACTGTGTCAGATAAGAGCAGGGCTGAACTTCATGCTACGATTTCTGTCTGTTCTTATTTCTTTGCTGAGTGAATATCTATTGGTCTGATTTATTTAACTAGATGCCAGATATGCGACAGAGCGTAAGTCTGTCACCAGAGTCCATGGGTCCAAGCTCTGCTCCTTCACCTCCAGCTCATCTGATCATATGGAGCTCCTCTGCAGCCATCAAGTGATGAAAGATGGGAAAGAACAACTGGCGTCTGCATTTGACTCAAACATGAATAAACTAAAGATCACTCATATATACACATACATGTGAAATCACAAAATCGCTCATTAATGTTATGCTGTTAGACTCCTCACCAGTTGATGGCAGTAATGAACCGGAAAGTTGTTTTCCTTCCATAATTGGACATGTTTTCAACACAGTCGTTTCTGTTTTCATCTTCCTCACCATTTTCTTAATTATTTGCAGTTGCCAAACAACTTTCAGTTGAACTACTGCCACCGCCTGGTGAGGAGGACACCAGCTGTGGATTTCTACTCGTATTTTTATCTACCAAACTATTTAAAATCTCACAGCTGAAACATCTGATGCTGCATGTATGCGTGAGCTGACAATGAGGATCAGATCCAGTTTATTCATGGTTGTTGACCCACAGCTACAGATTCAGAAAACAACGTATGAGTTTCTGTCGACAGCTATCTGACCCAATATGTAGAAGGCTGGTTCTCATTCATCTATTGATGTCAGGTGTCTGGTAGCAGGTCCTGAGGAGCAGGGCTGGACCTAGAGCAAGGATGAGGGCTCCCAAAGCTGAGGTAGACCCAGCCCAGACAGCCTGCAGCCTGGCTCCTCTTCTTCTCTTTAGTCTCAGTAATAAAAAACAATTTAAAAAAACAATAAAAAACTGGTTTCAAATCTTCAGAATATTAAGAAAATGAAAGGAATGACATTCTGGCTAAAACATTGAGAACGGACAGATAAGTGTATATATCCCAGATCCTAAACTAATTTAATGTTAATTCATGTGGAGCGCTTTGAATTGTGTTTATACCGAATTATGCTTTATAAAAAACTAGCCTAGCCTCGGTTGCTGTGTTTCAGTACTCGGAGCTGGAGCTGGCCATCAACGCCATGGTCACTGAGTTCCACAAAGCTGCAGACGATGCTCCCACCATGAACGCCGCCCAGTTCCAGACCTTCGCCTCCATACAGATGCCGCTCATCGCCAAGGTACTGATGACATCATCTAGGTTCCTCCAATCTCATCCCACCACCTATTTATCTCCACTCTTTAGCCTCATAGACAATAAAATTATGTTTTTATTTGTTGGTTTTCAGAAACCATCTGAATCAATCAAACTATTGATTTTCTCATTGATTTTAATATTAATGGAGCCTGAATTAATAAAAGTTGAGAACTAATTCTGGAAACATTTTCCCAGAATATCCTAAATTGTCCCAGTTGGGCTTCCGTCATGTTGCTGATTTGTCTCGGCTTAAAAACACAGAAAAACAATCAAAGATGAGGAAATCAAAACCTTAAACCAACAGTATTACTAAGATGAACAAGGATAAGTCATAACATTTATCCGTAGTTATTTCCTTTCATTTTGATGTTTTTTGTAAATAGCACCACTCAGTGGAAACCAGTAAATCTTACTGCTGCTAAGAAAGGAAATTCAAAAATAGGGATCTAAGAAAGAAAAGTTAAATAAAGAAAATGACAAAGACGCCTTGATGCACAAAAAAGAAATATTTGAGAAGATTTTATTTCATTTTAAAGTAATATCTTAGATATTAACCAATATCTGTCTGACATATTTCTTATAATTAGGAATAGAATAGAACACAATACAATTTCCTGAAGGGAGTAATCCCAAGGGATTAATAAAGTTAAGTCTAAGTCGAATTGAACTTTACAAATTGTCCAGTCCACTGCTCACAGTGGAGGTCAACCAGAACTCTCTCCATAGTTTTACACAGAAGGGAGGTTAAAGCAGAGATGATATTTATATTTATTGATGAATTTTCATATTTCATTTAATGAATTATTTCATCCATTTTCCTTTCATTTCAGTAATGCTGATAGTAATTAATCCTACATTTCCCTGTATTTTTATGTTCTGCTAGTTTAAAAAAAAAAGAGTCAATTGGCAGTTAAACTTTAAGGAAAAAAATCAATTGAACTCAGCTTGTTATAGGAAGATTATAAATTCATTATAAGAAGAATCATGTTTAGATTTGATCCAGAGATGCTGAAGCTCCACCTGCTGCCAGCAGGGGGAGCTGTCGGATACTCAGCTGTCAGGGTGACTCTGCCCTGCAGTCTGGATGTGAATTCTTAGGATGTTTCAGTGTGTGACATCACTTCCTGCTCTGAGTGTTTCCAGATGTGTGTGCTGACTCTGCTTCCTGTCTGCAGACGGTGGAGAGCGAGGAGGGTCTGGGTCAGGTCCTGCAGCAGATGGGCGTCTCCAGCGGCGAAAACATCTCCTTTGAAGATTTCTGGACACTGATCAACAAACAGGCTGTGCAGGTCTTCAAAAACACGCCTCCAGAGAAAGAGGTCAAGTGTAACTGCCTGCTACAGTGACCTGACCACAGGGGGCGCTGTAGGACCACAGTCAGACAGGATGATCGAAAAAATCCACTAATTGTTTGTTTCTCCTTCAAACCTAAGCTTGTTTTTTATCTTTAATGTGAATCAATAGAATCTGAAGGGAAGCAGATCATCTGGAATCTTTTATCTAGATCCACTAATCATTGCAGGCTCTCAGGGGGCGGAGCTTAATGAGACGGGGACCATCCTGGACACGTTTCCTGTCCAACACAGGACACATAACCCTGAACACCCACACATTCAAATGAAAAACTCAAGTTAACCAGACAGCCATTCCTTCTCAGATAGTGTGAGGAAGCTGGAGTACCCGGTGAGACGCCACGGAGACCAAACACAGACCCCAGGCTAGGATTGTACCTGCTGTCTGCGAGGCGATCAGCTACCCTGTCCAACAGGGAGACGCCGACAGGAAATTAATAAGGGATAAAGTAAAAACAATTAGAAAAAAAAATAATTCAAGACTTTAAAAGTGAAATAAATAAGAATGACATTAAAAGGCATCTCTTTCCTAAGAATCTGTTATGATTTCTGGGGAAATTAGAAATTTTGAACATTAAAATGTTCCAAAAATAAAACTTGTATCTCAGCTGTTGGTGTGGGAAGAACAAATTGGACTTTATTATAACTAATATCAGTAATCAGTAATTTTATCTGAAAGCCATTTTCATACCTCTTATCTTAGCACAAGTCATTATGATAATAATAATTATAATTAGTAGGTCATGTTGGAGCCTCCATATTTCAGCTCCTTCATTTTCTGAGCAGGACAGAAATATTTAGGAATAATTTTCGTATCTTTTTAAAGATGCATAAATACTGTATGTGAAATCTTTGTCATCATCCTTATTTTTTCTGTTATCCTGTAACTTTATGGCATCTGTTCAGTTGATCTCCTAAATTACAATGGATGAAATAGATCTTCCAAACCTAGATCTGATCACTGCTCTGTGCCCCCCCCCCTCAGTCTGTCTATGATTCCCATATTTGCCCTTTTTGTTGCTTTATGCTTTTATTACATATTTCTTAAGTCATAATCATTTTGATGGAATTATAATCAGAACATTTATACTGAACTGGTTGATCGTTTTCTATATTAGTTGTTGATTGTTTGTGCTCATGCTAACCTTGTTTCTGTTCCTGAAACACAGTGACTAACATCTATGTTCCCTATTTCTATAGAAAAACTGTGCCAGGAGACGACGTTTACATTTATTCATCTCATAAACCAAACTGTGATGTTTCCTGTTATTATCCTGTGTAATCTGTTTTATGTTAATTAATCAAAGCGAAGATTAAAGGAATATTAATCCGTATCAGACCCTTAACATCCATTCATTGAAGCAAAGCAAACTTATTATTTTAACACATGTCTGTTGCCAAACAAGTTGAAATGCAGTACATGAGAAAAATACACAGCATATAAAAGTATATTGTAAGATATTAAAAATAAAAAGAATGAGGAACATTATAGATAAAAAATGAAAGAATTTGGTCTGAAAACTTTAGTAATGATCAGACATTTTCAATCAAAGGGCACCTTGTCTAAACACATTTAATCTGTATTTAATCCAGTTGTGGGCGTCGGTGATTTTACAGCCTTCTGGGAATTTATGACGGATTATTGGAGCACTGGTTCAACAGAGTAGATCTGATCCAGCAGATCATAGAGGTCTGGCTGTTGATCTCCTGCCAACCAGTCTGTAACATATTTTGGTTCTGATCCA
>JAUZNJ010032168.1:0-13820 GCA_034780135.1 Jordanella pulchra | reverse complement strand
AATAAATAAATAAATGATGATGATAGCAATTAAACTTATCATAAATAATATATAGAAACAATGCAGCCATAATTTTTCTTTTAACTACTTACAAATCAAATTCTGAAAAGTTTTGCATACTTTAGTATTCACCTATTGCCTGAGTAAATACTCATTTCAACCACTCCTTGCTTAGAAAAATGTACAGGTCTGTAGTGTTATGTGTTGCAGAACTAGAGACAAAGATTTTCACCTGTTTTCATCTTTACCAAAGATAGTTATCAATCAAACTTCAAACAAATTGTTGCTTCAGATAAACCAGCATCATAGGGCACCCTGTGTTATTTCCCAATGCAAATAATTGCACTATGAAAAAACAGTGGATGAAATACTTTACATTTCTACAAAAAGCATGAGTAAAATATATTTTACACCTTCAACCTAAACCTTCTTATTAATGTTTTACCATTGTATATTTTTCCAGCCTTCAAACAGTTACTTTTACTTAGTTCTAACACCAAGTTGTTCTGTGTTATCAGACAAATGAAACACAAAGCATAACTGTAACCTCTGTCCTGCTGAAACAACAGAGTAATTCAGCCTCTATTTAGTCATTCCTTACTTGCTTTGCTTGAAATGTGCTCAATCAGATTTGGAGACGTTATATGATGGATTATAGCTGATTAAGGAATGAAGGAAAGCATTGTTTTCTGGTTAAAAACTCTGAATATGAAGAATGTGGTAAAGGAGAAAACACTGTTTGTGATTTCTTTCTACAGTTAGATGCAAGAGAATGAGATAATCCAGAGTTATAGTTTAATAGCAGTCAATGCATATTGTTTAAATAAATGAAATCAAATCAAACACATAGAAATTGTGTTTTGTTTAATCTAATTGTAGATGTTATCATCAACAGAGATTAACTGAGCATGCCTTTCATAATGCATTTTCCGTTCAACTCCTTTTCATTAACAGCCCAATTCATTGTTCTTTGTTTCTTAGTACCAAGTTGGCCAACTATACTCGGTGGCAGAAGCCAGCAAGAATGAGACAGGAGGGGGTGAAGGAGTAGAAGTGTTAAAAAATGAACCTTATGAGAAAGATGGAGAGAAGGGGCAGTACACACACAAAATTTACCATTTGCAGAGGTAAGCGGTTTTACTGAGTCTCCAGGAAGGAGGACTTTCTCTTTTTTCTCTCTTGAGAACCCTCCCTTTCTATATAGTTGTTTATGCTTTTTCCACTATTTTAGTTATCTGTAATTCATGTCCTGGTTATGGTTCTTCGTACCACTCAGTGTACTCAGTGTTTGATCTTTATTTGGTTATTATTTTGCACTTGTCAAATTATAGAAATAAAAAAACATCCAATGCAGCTGTGTATGAGTCATTGAATGTCTGTAAAAAATCAGATTTTGATGATACAGTTAAAGAAATATTGACCAATAATTAGCTGATCAGATCTGCTGTCCCCTGTTTAGAGGCGCTAAATATCTCTATTGTTGGTTCAGCTTCCTGCAGCTTGTTTGTTTCTTCTGCTTTGCATGATTGAAGTTTTTGAAGAATTTGACTGTAGCTCTGGCGATATGTTTAGTCAGTTCAAGTCAAGGTTATTAATATAGTTAATTTCACATAGGAGCAATTGAATCGGTAACCAGTGAAGAGATTTTGAGATTTTGAGACAGGAGGGATGTGCTCCGCCCTCCTGGTCTGCCCTGGTTTACGTGTTAGTGGCAGGATGCTGGCACCCCCCCAGGTGGAGGTGGTATGATCAGCATTATCTACAATGTAATTTTCTCCCACCATTTATTTCCTGTGAGCAGAGCACCATCTTCCATTGCTGAACGGCTTATGCTAAAAAAAGTATAAGAAAAGGATAGATATCTCAGAAAGGCACTGTATCTAATGTATGTGCACATAATAAGGCAGCTTAAAAAATTTCATAAATTAATAGTTTATGCACTCATTTAGTCTCTCTGTCACCTTCATTCTCCTGCAGTAAAGTGCCGTCATTCGTCAGAATGTTGGCTCCCTCTTCAGCTCTGAACATTCATGAGAAAGCCTGGAACGCATACCCTTATTGTCGTACAGGTATGTATACAAATAATCACTGCACATAAGTACAATATGCAAAACCCTGATTGTTCTCTATTCTAGTATGCACATTAGATAAGACTTGATCTCTAGACTTGGCCGGACATTTGAGCCTGACTTTGAATGATGATCCATTTTTAGATCAGACCTTGGAAATTTCAAATCTCTTTCGGGTGTGAGCTGCAAACATGATCCTAAGGGGAAGTTAACCTATTTTCTAACAAACTCACGTGAAACAGTTTTGTTTTATATGGCCTATAACATGTATTTTGGTGCAAGGTCCTTCTCGGCTAAAGGAAACAGATGTGGTTTCTATGTTGAAAAGGCAAAAGTATAATTCCTTTACATTCCTTTAGGTTAAAGATGCTTTCCTGCACTGAATTCCTCTCCTCCGCTAGTCTCTCCTGGTGCCTTTGGGTCTCTGTCACTTTCAAGGAGTAGTTGAATAATTTACTACGCGTCCTGTGAGAGGAGCCGAGCAATCACTTGAGCCGTTCAGCCAAAGATCCTGCCACCCGTATGTGGCCAGCTGCTAGACTGCCATCTGTCACAAACACATTCAAAGGCACAAACTGACTCTGCATGCCCAATAAATGTTCCCTTATCATGTTGAAATAGCTGAAATCCACCAAATGCTCATAGCTTTCTCAGTTGGTCTTCGTTGTCATTAACTGTGTGTGTCTCTGTGTTTGGGCCTTCGTCTTTCTTCACCCGGCTCTGCAGTCATCACTGTGAGTACTTTCTTTGTTTTCTGTTTGCTTTTAAGAGTTCAGGAATCAACACAACATTGGTGCAAAAGGAGAAGGTGCTTTACCTGAAAGCTGAGAAAGAAACGTGATCTTTTTGACTGACACTCCAGCAGAGTTAACAATACATTGTGACTGTGTTTGTTTAGTTAAGTGTTGATGAGAAAGAGAAAGATACAGATCAATGTCAGCTGAACCCTTTATAGATTTAATTTTTGATTCTTTCAGAGTAATCACTCACGGTTGTCTCTGTTTTCCCTGCAGAATGAGTATATGAAAGATAACTTCCTGATCAAGATCGAGACATGGCACAAACCCGACATGGGACACCAGGAAAATGTAGGCGAATAAGATGATAGGTTTTGGGAGTCTATCTACTATCTTAAACTCGAACATGTAAAAGGAAACCTCTATACTGCTTTGCAGAAATATCTACACCCCTTGAATGTTTTCACATTTTATCACATTACATCCATAAAAGCCTTTTAATGGGATGTTTGTGTGATAGAGCAACACAAAGTGACAAGTGGAAGAAAAATGGTAAATCATTTAAAAACGATGGGAAAAAGGAAAATAAAAAGCTTATAAGTGTTGAATGAGTTGCATTTATATTCAGCCCCCATCAGTTAGTGCTGTATGGAACCACATTTTACTGCAAGCAGAGCTGCATTTCTTTTAGGGTCTGCCTAGGAATGGGAATTCTTTATGCTGTTGCACCTAATATCGGATTCGTGTCCTTTTAAGGTCTAATATGAACGCTTTCACTGCTATCACACTCCTCCTCTCCCTCTGTTCACCATCTACTTCCAATAATAAGCACCTTAACCAAATAACTGTCTGTTTAATGATACAGAGAGACGTTGGTTGGCTCTGTTTGAAGGGATTTTGCTGTAGCAAGATATACTGGTTTTTCTACAACCAAATTGTTTTAGACTTATTTAACGTTTTCTCCCTGAACTGTCTGCTGTATTCTTTTGGACTTCGAAATCATTTCTTTATTAATGTCCTTTAAGAAGCAACAACGCTAACGCCTTCACAAAGCAGAAGGTTTACCTGTTAGATGGTACTTGAAGGCAAACAGTTGGACTATATATCTGAGTAAAGGGAGCTGAATGTAAATGTGCGTCATTTCTTTTTTATTCTAATGTAACAAGAAATAGCATTCATTAATCCTTGTATTGCCACACCACATCCACGTACTACTATGTGTATGTCTGTCACTTAAAGTCCCATAAAAATATATTGACATTAGTGACAAATATATTGACACAATTTGAGCTAAATAACTAATGCAAAATAAAATCATTACAGAAACATAGTGTTTCTGATTTGATTTGCAAGACTTTAAAAACTATTTTCTTGGCTGTTGTTTTGTGGTTGTGTTTTAGGTACACGGTTTGGATGCAGAAACCTGGAAAAAGGTGGATATAGTCTATATTGATATTGCAGACAGAAGCCAGGTGGAGCCAAAGGTGAATCAGTCTGCATGCTTTCACTAAATAAAATAAAGAATGCTGCTGCTGTTTGTAATATCTTAATCCACCTTAAACTCTTGATTTCTTTTTTTTCTGTTTTTTCACATCAGGACTACAAGCCAGAAGAGGATCCTTGCAGGTTTAAGTCAGCAAAGACAGGACGAGGGCCTCTAGGACCTGACTGGAAAGTAAATATAACCAAAATATAAGCCAAACATTCATTTCAAAGTTTTCATTCAAGCAATAAACAAGCTAGTTTAATATTTAGTGATGGGTATTGTTTTTATGCTCTCTCTGTTCTGGGTTTGGAAATATTCTTGTAAAACTTGATTGTTAGGTCTTATTATTTTTCAAGTAAAAACAATGCTTGAAGCTTTTCTCTCCACTCTAAAAATTAACACAACTGAGAGTGATACGTTTTGTTTTCCATTTCTCTTCTTCTGGTTTTAGTTTTCATCAGTGTCCCTAAGTACTCTAGTCTGAAATTAATGTGACACATTTTAAGCTTCTTTAAACACACCTACAACCTCTTTAGTAGTGTTAATTTGCCGAAAGTAATAATCTCTGTCTTACTGAAATGTGTTGTGCAGCATCTCTGATGTCTAATGAGGGCTTCCTGAAATAACATGTTATCCTAATCCTGTTCAATCCACAGATTTATCTGAAGATCTGTAATAGATTCAACCTGCGACTTTTACTAAGTTTAAGTCAATGAAGATTGCTGGATTGTAAACATTGGACAGTCTTCCAACCTTCCCAAGAAAAGAATTTCTAATTCTGGCTTTTATGATTTGGAATTGAAGAGTAGGCTTAGGCTTCATTTTGTTTCTGCTAAAGATAGTTGGTATAAAACAGCAAATCTGATTCCATAAGTATATCAGGATGGTCTCTGTTCCCCATGAAAACACTGATCTAAGGGTTTCTGTCTGCATGCAGAAGGAGCTTCCTAACAAGAAAGACTGCCCACACATGTGTGCCTACAAACTGGTCACTGTCAAATTCAAGTGGTGGGGTCTGCAGAATAAAGTGGAGAACTTTATCCAGAAGGTTTGTTATCTGATGTTTTTTTTTTACAACATTGTAATACTTTTAAAGGAAAGTTAAGAAATAATGGCTTTATTTTTGTGCTGAACTTGCCTTACTTTGTTTATTTATTTAATGTGTTAAGAATAGTTTGACATGTTAGCAAGGACAGCTGTGTGATGGTGTGATGATGAAGTATAAATGATTTTTAAAGAACTATTTACATCTGTTATTAGTCCAGAGAGAAATAAACACCTATTATCATTGCGCCACATTATGACATCCTTCCCCTTGTTGTCGGACAGCAAGAGAAGCGCTTGTTCACAAATTTCCACCGCCAACTGTTTTGCTGGATTGACAAGTGGATTGAACTGAACATGGACGATATTCGACGCATGGAGGAGGAAACTCGCAGGGAGCTAGATGAAGTAAGCTAAAAGAAAAAGTACATACTGACATATCAATGTACTGTCAATGCCTTTTATTTTCTGACATTGTTGAAATTTTTTTTAAAAACCCACAGTCCAGACCTAAACATGGCTGCTAAGTAATCTACCGAAAGAATATTAGAGATACAAAATGAGCTTTGAAAGGTCTCCTTTCCAATGACAGTAACAATGAATAACACAATTTAAAATATTCTTTGCTTTCTTATTGAAGTGTAACCACAATGACTTGTTGATAGAATTTAAATATTTCTCTTTGCCTCTGGAAACTTATGAATTAAAAAAAATCTCAGTGTTAAAGGGCTGAAGCTTTAATAGACTTATAATCAAAACTAAAATTATTACAGAATATTCATTTTGCTTTTCTCTATGACAGATTAAAGCCTACTGACATTTTCTTGGTTGTACTAAAATGAAAAAGTGTACAATATCAGTATTTTCTACATTCAGTTCGAACAATTGCTTTTTTGGGGAAGAAATATCACAGATTTAGTATTGAAAAAGTAGATCATTCAATTGTTCATGCATTATTCCAATCTATGCATAAACCTTCCTGTGATGGAGGATCCTCTTTCAGCTGTATGTCATATAAAAGTACATTTTAAAATCTTTGTAGCCTCTTGTCTGATTTGATAACTCCAGACCTTCAGTCTGCTGCATATTCTGCTCCTTGTACTGATATTTTGTAAGGATCAGCATTTAAAATCTATCCCTAACCAGCCAGTCCACAATTATAAAGTCTATTAAATATTAACTAATCACATACTCAGTACTTATTGTGGCCCTTTACCAAATCTGAACTAATTTTAGAAGGTTTTAAGAACATAGCTCATGCTCAAGTTAAGTTTGGCAAGTTTTTTTGTTTTTTTTTCTTAATTCCTCGCACTGTAGGTCTTTTATTTAAATCGCAATAGTCTTAAAAACTGTTTAAAATGATTGAATTTAACTCACTGAGCATCAGAGCTGTCCTGTGATCTGTTAAAATTTGTTTTAAAACCACAGCCTGAATGAAGGGTCAGCGTCCCTCAGCAGAAAACACAGCTGCCTTTCTGGAAGCTTCTCACAAGCTTTGTGCTTCACCTGACTTCATTTTTAAACATCTGACTTCACCAATTATTTTTGATAATTCAGTGAATAGTGCCTAATACCCTCCAATCAGGGATTTCTCTGTGAGTCTCTAATGAGTGTGTATAATGGTGTACTCCTGTCAGATGAGAGTGAAGGATCCTGTGAAAGGAATGGTGGCGTTAGAGGACTGAGACCGTGTTGGACGTGAATGCTGCCGCTCATCAGGTAAACAGAATTGCTCCCTTTCTTATTGTTACATTTTTTGATTTTTCTCTCACTTGTCTCTCCTTTACCTTTTAGATTAGAGCTGAAACCAGCGCAATCAATCCTCCTTTTGTCCCAACTGATACAACGTCTGACTGGACGGTCCAAATCTTACTCCTCGGAGTTCATGTTGGTCTTCAGGGACCTGTACCCAGTACACTCTCAGTTTTCAGCTGATCTCCTCTACACTGTTTGTTCTTCCTTGATCCCATTTGTCTGGTTTTTGTTTTTATTCATCTTTCGTACCCATCTAGATTAGTATTTAAAGGCCTCCTGTAGCACCATTAATTATATTGTCAATCATTCAATACAAATATCTCTCAGATTTGTTCTAAATTACAGAAAATAGTGAAAAAACTCTTAACTTAGGACATAACCTACCTAAGACCTCCCAGTGTACCATAGTCTGTACTTTTAATTAGTCAGAAAGCTTTTTTTACCTGCCTTCCTCCATCACGGCGGTTGTTTGTTTTCTGCTGCTTTGTGAGTTTGTGTCTGTGTAACGCTTCTGTTTTGCGGTTCTGTGTGTTTCTACAGCGCATAATTAAGGTCATTAAAATTTCCAGCCATGTTTTTTTCAAACATATTTTCTAGCTCTGGATGAATATGCAGTAATTTGATAATCATGTTTAAATTAGTTAATATTTAGACAGATTATCTTTGATCTTAATGTTAACCACAGAGCAGCTGAATATTTACAGTAAATTCAAACAGCCATAAATAAGTTGAGGACTGTAATTTTTTTAATTTCTGACAGTGACTTTTCTTGTGGTGTCATTTCCAGTGGATAAATGGTCTTATCCAGCAAAAGCAATAACTATCATGACATGTTAGACTCATTTGTTTAATGCCACTAAGCTGCTTCAGTTCTCAGTTTGTTCTTGCTGCGTTTGTAAAGCAGAGCCTGGACTGAATGTCAGGAGCCAATGAACTCGATGTAAAATCAGTTCAAAGCTGGTTCTAATGTGTCAGTTTTTCAATAGTGTGTTCCTTTTTTCCTGCTCTCACCCCTTCTTTCTGCTTTATGATCAGAAGTGAATGACTGATGTTTGGTGGTGTGTGAGTTTCTAGAAAGCTGATTATTGATTGGGTAAAGAAGTGAGCAGCAGCTCTAGATTATATTCTTGTTTTTGTCGTCTCCTTTGTGCCTGTTTGTGTCATAACTTACATTTTTCCCCCTTTTTATTGTAGATTTTATTTCTGTTATTATTTCATGTATTACATCAGAAAATGGTGCATATAGAGATCATATAGAGGAGTTTGTAAATTATTTTGGTCCTTAGTTTATATAATTGGATCGCCACAAAAAACTGCCTAAAGTTAAAAACAACAATCCGAGCGTAAATTTTTGTTGCAAACATTTTGGTACAGCAGATGTTTTACTCAACAATTGTAAATCCTGTGTTTAAATATCTGTTTGAAACATATACATTTTAAAGCTCTTTTAAAGGGCTTCTCATTGGCTTTTATTGGATATAAATATCCAATAAAAATTATTGTTTGTATAAAAAGAAAGCTGGATCATGTATTTATAGTTTTAATTTGGCATTTTATGAGGTTTTACAGACCTTCCTGTTGTAGAATTTGTAAAGAAGGATGCATGTTAGGAGTTAGGATGAATCATTTCCCACGTTGTTTTTTGATTAGTTTGATCCTAAGATAGACATAATTTCCAGGATAATTCCAGTCCTTAAATGATACAGGTTTTATTTAAATTTCTTTATTTTAGAGAAAGTCAGCCCTTTATTTTTCTCTTTGTTTGTTTCACAGTTAAAGATTAAACTGAACTGATATTTTGGTCGAATAAATAAATAATATATTAAACAAAATAAGAGAGCACCTATTATTTTCTAGACTTTTAAGAATATTCTTAGAAAATGCCATTAGTCTTATTCTTTTTCTCACAAAGCTGTATGATTTATTAAGTTAAAAAACTTATTATCAAGGACCTTAAATGCCACAATCTGATGGATATATAATTTAATAATAAAGATTTATATAAATATACTTGAGAATTTATTTGAAATGCTAATAAAAATATAAAATACATGAAAATAAAATATAAATTTTGTCAACTCACCACTAGTTGAATTAATATTTTGTCTGAATAAATAAACATTTTAAATAGATCTAAATGGTGTCAGTAGTAAAAAAGTGTAGTAATGTGCTTACAAGTCACACAACTCAGCTACAACCTTTATTTACTTTATTTTATGCATATAGGTGGAAAAAGATAAAACAAATTCATGATTGACCTGCAACAAAGGATTAAATACTGAACTACTTAAGCATCTACTTAACATAATGAAAGCACATTTTAAGAAATTATTTTTGACATTGAAATGTGTTTTTAATTATTCTTATAGAGTTTAATTAATTATAGATATGTTTATTTTCTGTGTTTAATGAATACATTTTATTTAGATTAAATCACATGAAAAGATATTTTATTTTACATTTTTTCTGTGTTGGTTTGTGGAACCTCTGGCCCTCCGTAGCCTAAAGCTGCTTTGTGTTTATCTTCTCATGGGAGAGACCAACGTCCATCATCATTCCCCTCTGTCTATCAATTGAACCATGGAGATTTGTTGATGTACTGTGTGTACTGACTTTGTAAATAGTAAATAAATTAATGTAGATGAACACACATATATATAGATGAGACTGTCCTGCCCAGTGTGCAGCACATCCTGTCCCACCATGATCTCCCCTTTTGATCCATCGCTGAATATCCTTACAGAAATATTCCAGTGAAAAAAATGTAGAGTAATATTAGCTGAAATTTAGTGTGGGTAAGTAATTGTGAATAATAATTTTAAAAAGGTATTTATTTAAAAAAAAAGACAGATTTTTACATTTAGAAACAGCTAGAAGCTGAGCTTTGCTATTTGTATTCAAAAGAGAACATTTGAATGGAAAAGGGCGCGTTGTTCACTGACACATGTCATATTAATTCCTCAGAGGGGGTGGCGTCTCACTGGCAGGACAGTGTATAAATATATATTTTTGTTCTTAATGTTGTAGTACCTCTGTTGTCAGTCTCTGGATTTCACTCTCTTCTCTCGCTGAAAGGTTTCGATGTAAAAGTCGCTGGGTTCAGTGCACTGATTTGTGTCGCCAGCCGATGGTGTCAGAGTGGATCCCCGGTGCTCGTTGGATTGTTATACTGTTGTGAACCATGAAGGATGATTTACCCTACATGCCCCTCAAACAAAGTGCGGATGTAGCCTAAGGAGAAAAAATGTTTTCAAATAGATACTGAGAGAAGATGGATTTTAAAAGCTTAAAGACACAAAAGTTATGAGAGAACTTATTTCAACAGAGACAATCTAATATATCTCTTTTTAGATTCCTTGATTTATAATTGGAGTATAAAGAAAACCAAATGATTCCATTATCCCAAACTGTTTATAAATCTATTTGTCTCTTTTTCTCTCACTCCTGTTAACTTGTCTCCTACTTCTTTTTTTTATTGTGAATTTGTGCCTTTTTGTCATCTTATTCTCTAATAACACTACTGTACATCAAAGACATAAAGAAATGAATAAAGAATCAAAGTGAATATACAAGATGAGGGTGTTAAACGGTTTATTTTGTGCTTAAATGTCCTTAGTTATTGTTGCAGCTTTGAGGTATTGGACTGAAAAAATATAAAACTAGAAAAGCACTGCGAGAAGAGCGCAGACCTCAGCCAAGCAGCCATATTGTGACTTGCGCCTAAAAGTCACACATGATCTGGATTATTATTTAATGACTGATCAATGTTCACATTATCCTATAATTACACTGAAAGACCTCATAGGTGAAGAGAAATATCAAATAATCGAATATTATGTAAACAGGTTTGATTAGAAATAAAGAAGGAAGGCATCAATGTGAAATAACACCTGACTTTAGCTCCATTTCCTTCAGCTCTGACCATCTTCATCGTCCCTACAGAGAGGCACCACCAATACTGCCACCTTTAAGCTTAGTAGAATAAACCATGTGTTCCAGGTGAGGAGAAGTGTTTTCTGTAGCACATAGTATTTTTTCTTATTTAGACCTAACAGTTATATTTTGGGTTAATCTGCCCAGAACAATGACACAATACTCTGTTGGTCTCTAATAACGTCTAAGGTTTGTGGTTCTGATGTGAAAGAAAGTTCAAGAGATATGAATTATTTTTCAAATCAAACAAAAGTTCACATCACAAGAATTGACTCAATTTGTCAAGAACATAAAATGACTGTCAGTGGAAAGAACAGAAAAACCTGAAGTTTTGAAATGAATTAGGCCTTTCAAAGACAAAGATGAGTCCAGATTAATAATCTGGTTAGGGCCTACAAAGAGCTGCAATACATTTTTATGGAATTATTTTTTATTTTTTTGCATGAGGTTGAGAAGGGGCAGTTGGACTTAAAATTACATCTTCTTACAATAAAAATGCTAATCGTTTGTTGAGAGTATAAGAATTAAGTAATACGTTGGGATTTTGCTGTGTCATGATTCCTGCCCTGCAGCTCTGCCTTCCCTGTGCTGATTACTTATTGCCCTCACCTGCGTTGCTGCATTGTGCTGCCCTCTATTTAAACTGCTGCTCGTCACCAGTTCAGTGTGAGATCGTCTGTTACCATTGTCACATCTTTCAAGCCGTTTGTCTCAAGTTCCTGGAGTTTTCTGGTTTTTGATCCTGCCTGTTTTTGACCACAGATTTTTGCCTGATCCTTCTTCTGCTGCTGAACCCTGCCTGCCTCCGACCCTGCCTCTTGCCTTCTTGTTTTTTTTGGGGGTTTTTTTTTTTGTTTTTTTTTTCTCTCTGCCAGTGATCCTCTTGTGCATGACCCTGGACTGTTTCAAGACCTTGCCTCTGGTTTGTGGACTTGGCTTCTGTCCTCTGTGTGTCCCCTGTGCATTCCCCATTCCTGATCTGCCAGCGAGACCTCATCCCTCTACCCTTTTTATTTTTTCTTTGAAATAAATCATTTGATTAACCATCTTTAGTGGCTGCGTTTTTGGTTCTGGCTGATTCTGCTTTAGCATTGCATTGCTGCTCCAAAAACTGAGCTTCAGTCAAGTAACCTTTCCTAATGATTGCAACAGATGATTACAAATATTTCCTACATAATCCCACTCCTAATAACATGTTTACTCTCTTATAAACTGCAGTCTGTGCTGAAAAAACTCCATTAATGAAATTAATGGACATTTCTATCATTTACAGCTATGGTGTTTTACATTGTTCATACAGCACTTTATGTCCCAATAAATACCGGTTCAGTAAACCTGTAACCAAACAGAAATTCATTCTACTAGAGCTCCTTACACATTCCATACTGGTCTAACATCTAAGGATCATTAATAGAAAAACAACAAAACTTTCAGAATCTTCACATACGTCATTGTGACTCCACATGAACACAAATCTCGATTCATAAATACTTTCTCACTGGGTTATTAACCAACTCTAGATATTAGCTTAATCCGATGTTTCGCTGTAAGTCTGCTGAGGTTTGGGGCCATGGGGAAACCAGCAGTTGAAATCCTGTTTCCAGCACAAGACAGAAAGTTAAATCATTGTTAAGCAACACGACAGCTTTTCTTGTCTCATACTTGAACATCTGTATAGACGGTTGTCTGGACAACATAAGACTGACTCAACCGCCAAAGGTAGGGCTTCGCAGGGTTTTTTTCTTTATTTTTAAGTAGCTACTTTTCTGTAAAGCACATCAAAAACATAAAAAAGTGATATACATTTAAAATACTGCAAACATTTGGATTGACAACCTGTAGCGTCTGAACCCTAGAAAACAGTATGTTTATTCTTTGTGAAAATATTTCAGGAATACAGTATTGTCAGGGAGTAAAGTATCTGTCTTGACAGTAAATATGATCTACCTCAGAGAATCAAATGGTACTAGACTAATAATGAATGTGAGAAAAATATTTTCACTGGATTTACTTTAAATTATCTGTAGCAATGTATGTGTTATGATCTTATGGTCACTTTTCTTTTATGTTTGTTGTCACTGCTGAGTTTCTTATTCAGATTCTGACATGGTTCACATTACTTTGCTGTTTTGTTTTTTGCTGCTGTTTTTTAAGGTTGTGAGGTTTCTGTGTCGGTGAGTCCAGGTGTGCTCTAATATTTGTTAAGAGAGTAGGATGATTTGCCCAGGTTAAGTAATCTACTGGCACTTGATTGACAGTTGGGTTGAGGGTCAAGACTCCGAACAATCAGATTTAGGCCACAGAAATCAAGGAAAATGAGTTGAGGTGAAAGGAGAGTCCTCGTTAATCTAGAATAATATATCCTTGTGTGAGTGCTGAGGGTTGGGGTCACTGGGTGTGCTTTAAACCAGGTTGTGTCTCTCTGTCGTTGTCTCCTTTAAGTGACATTTAAAAGGTAGCGCCTAGTCCTGACACTGTGGTCTTCCCTGGGGCATTCGCTTGATCTCTAATTCATTTATGACCGAGGTGAAGGTTTGGCTTTCAAAGCTGAGATAAATTTCAGAAAGAGATAGATAGATTTTGTTTATTTTGTTTATCTAATTTTGTAGAGAAAAATATACTACTAATAACAACTGAATAAAAACAGATAGATAAATAGTAGTGTATAGGGTAAGGTTATTTATTAAATACCGTTTACAGACAATGCTATCACAAAATACTGTGATAGATAGATAGATAGATAGATAGATAGATAGATAGATAGATAGATAGATAGATAGATAGATAGATAGATAG